>JAECUM010005325.1:0-112009 GCA_016617855.1 Megalonaias nervosa
TGCCTGAATATGATCCTTCCATTCACCTTTCGAAATTGTTGCGACTTTTCATCTTTGTACTTGATTGTTATGCTGAGCCTGCCGCACGAGAACAAGAAAGCATTAGCTACATGCCATTTCGCGGTTACACAGGACACTGAAGACTGAATGGTTTGTCACTATTATCAAAAATGAAGTTGAATTTGAAGGTAGCATGGATCTCACGCTTTAGTGGTCAGATCTTTTTTGAAGCGGTCTTTAATAAGATCCCCTAAAAACGAATGCGCTGACTACACAAGGGAAGATGAGAAATGAAACATAATGAGGAGCATATGGCAGCGTTGCTTTCTCCTATACAAAGAAAGACGTCCGGCCCCTTTTATGCCGATCCGCACTAAAAACGGTTGGCCAACACATACAAATATACACTTGTTATTTGTATGCATCCAGCTATAAATACTTGTCGGAGGTAGAATAAGCTCTTTGTAGACAATATAATCTATATAAAGCTATTCAGTTTCTTTTTGGCAATTCATACAGTATATTTACAGACATACACACGAATGATACAGGTAAAAAAGATAGAAATTGAATGAGGCAAATCAAAAGTAAATTCTGAATTTGTGATTTGAATAGGTACAGTTCTTGCCGAAAGCAGGTACAACGTAACGTCTGAGACTGTATGAAATAATACCATGAAACCTAGGTGATCTGCTCTCTTTCTTCATATTGCAACAAAGAGAAAACAACAAATGTAAATTAGAACAAAAACTGGAAGTGTATGTGGACATGTATACTGAGCTTTACTACTTTAACAAGATTGATTCTGTTCATATAACAGATCCAACAGCTGCAGGACCATCAGTGGATGAAAGAAAAACACCTACTGCACGCTACGACTGTCTTATGCGATGTATCTTTATTATACTGGGGGATATTTTGTAAATATAAAATCGTGTTGTTATGAGTAGTGATAGAGTCATTTCTATATCAATTAATTGCTAAAACGAAAATCGCTCATGGAACGTCTCAAGGCCTGTCTTCCACAACACACCTTTGACAACATTCTTCCATCTACTTGTCCATATCTTCCACAACCTAGACGAATCTATGAATGGAAACTAAGTTTGTATCTGAAATATTATGCAATGGTTTAGAAATACTTTGAATCGGTTCGAAAAAATAATATATAGGTAATATTCGGTTCACGAAGTTTTGCGAATATCATCATAATCGTCATATTAAAATCGTTTAGGGAAATACACATCGTATATAATGATTAAACCACTGAACATAAAGATGCAAGTTCTCTTTCTTCACGTTTATATTTTTTTAATACAAATTTAATGGCTATGCTACTAAGGAACCAATAGGACATCACATTAAAGGTACAGGTGTGTCGCTCCAACGTACATTTACCTTGTAGCGTATCTTTACTAGCCAAAAGTCGTCACCTTCGTCTCAAACATACGTCGATGTGGAACGCGGTGAGACGACACACATGGTCCAACAAGCTATTTCTATCCATGTTGATTCTTTTAAATCGAAACAGTGGAAAAGAACGTTAACAAAGCCGCACTCTACTCCCTTAGTAAAAATACATTCACCAGAAAAAGACTTCTCAGACAAAATTAAAATACGTGGTAGATGATGAGAGGCTCATGTGTTCCTTAATATTTTAATAGAAATAGGCTTGCCAGAATCACCAATAATATATGTAGATCCTTTTGACATGAATGCTTGATAATTCTCCATAAAATGTCAGACTGTTGACCTAGCAAATGTACTGGTATTATTTCAATACATGACCGCGACATTGCTGTATTCGAAATAAGAACATTTGGGATAGCTCTGTCTTTATTCTGTTACTTGTATTTCAGTCTGTATCAATCAGAAATAATGTTCCCTTGTTCGTACAATAATTGCACGCAGGAAGAGATCAAACTTTCTGATCTGTCTTATCAGATCTTTGATTCCTGACAGTTGTGCCAAATTGAGATTTGGAAATACTCGTATGAGACTGAAATAATTTTTTATCATACATCTGCTGAGAGGAATACTTATTGAGAAATGAAACTGAGTGAAGTAATAGTCATCGGCTATTCAACAGCATTTTTTGAATGTTTCTACAGTTTGCTCATCAAGATTGGTCTTGACATCATTATCATTGTTTTGGTCAACCTTGTTGGCTGAGCACCTCCTATCAAGCAGTTGTTCTTTTCCCTTGCAAATCCGATATGGGTTTATCCAGTTTATATTTTACAATTCCAAACTTTTAACTCTTGTAGATAAGCCTCAGGTACCAATTCATAACCACTGAAGATAATTCCTTAACAAAATCATAATCCTCACTTTATTTTTTTATTTTTTTTTTTTTTCTTTAAAGGGGCTACTTACCTAATATATATGGTAAGATGAAAACTTGAACATGTATTTAAAGGGGTGAGTATGGAGTGTGCTCCGTCTGCCAGTGCCAATTCTTTGAATTTTAATTGCATTGTCCTATCATCTCTCTGCATTTCTGTTCCTCTTTCTAATGCTACGTCGTTCATTCATAATGCATATTGATGTGTGTCAGTGCCAGTGCGTAGGTAAAGTAGCTGTCAAGAAATTTATTAACTGTGGTTCCACCGTATACATTGTTTAAGCCAACTTTTGGAAGATCAAAATAGTTCTTATTCAGGTTATTCTCTTTCTGCAATTTGACAGTCGAAATAATGAAAGCTTTACACTCTGGGATCTTCAGTCGAAAAATTCAGACAATCAATACCAAATGACCGAAATTATATTTCGTCATCTTTTAGTTCTGATAGTCTTCAGTCAGAGATAACACTGAATTGTTAGTACACTAGTGCATTATATGCACTTAATTTACTTAATTCATACTAAAGAATGATTTCATGCGGTCGCAAAGTCTGACTGGAATGTTTGTGCGATCACTCTAGAAAACGTAGTGAGAGAGACAGAGAGGAAAACAGATCAAAAAGAGATACTTCAATTGTATTGAGTTGCAATTTATAATTATAAAACACACATAAGGGTAAGGAACCTTCTATAACACAAGGTACTTGCTAGAAGGATGAACTGTAAAGGATGCAAAGGATAATATGCAAAGGATAATATGCAATAAATCTATGATGGCAAAATAGTACAATAGTTTTAAATCTTAGAAAACCTCAGATGTTTGGTTAGAATATATCTAGTTATCATTCTACCACTAATATATAATTATTTGACCATTTTAACGTTTTCGTTTTTATTTTTCACAGACATTTGGTATTTGGGTCGACTGAAACTTATTTTTTTTGTCTTTATATAAAACTACGTAGGACAATTGCTTGATGCTTTCCAGTGTGTATATAGTATCATACAGATTAGAGAATGTTTAATTCGTACTTTCGAAATTTGCTAGAAGTAACAACCATTTTATTATTCCTATAAATTGGCAGTAATCCCTACTTAGGATTCTAAACTCTTAGAGCACTGTTAATCTTTTAATAATCTATTTAACCTATTATCGTTAATCTCATGAATAAAGATGAAACAGTGTAATATCTATACAGAGAAGATATGATTGAATTTGCAATGTTGCAGCAATAAACTTGAAAATGTATTTCTTACAATTGCATTGTTGGCGGTGAACGAGTGTATAGTGCAAGCGAACCGTATTTGAAATATAGGATGACGGGCATTTTGTCGATTAATTGTGATATTAGTGCCTAAATGCTACATAAAGTTACTAAGCGCTTTCTGAGAGCGGTGATCGGATTTTTATTTTCTCTTGTTTTGTAATTTGTTCCCTTCCCGTGCACAGTTTTAAATGGTAATTTAGGAGGAAGCGTTGAAGCACGGATCGTAAGGAACATAGAGAGTGGAAGACAAAGTGAATAATTTACATGTCGCCGGTAGCATTAGCTACGATACAAACTTAAATGATTATAATTCCATTATAATAACCCGCATATGAAATAACATGGATTGAACGTATTTTCGAAAAGGACCATATTGAATAAGGGCCATTTTCTGCCCCCTCTCCAAATGTCCTCATATGATGTATACTGTACACATGAGGTGGTTAACATTTATTTCTGACATCAGTTTTGTGTTCACGTGTCCGTTGCCATGGTTACAGGGTGTTTTGTCAAACACTATCAAGAAAGACATGAAAAGTTGTCATCTTTTCCATTTACTTCTCATATATACTGCTTTACCATGAGTTATTCACTCAGTTTCAAATATGCAATATGCATTTTTATTATTTTAAGGGTTACAAAGCCCTACAAATAAAGCTTAGTTTCTAAAACTATTCCAAAATGGTCCGTCATGGACAAAAATAGATTATTGAACTTGCACGTCAACTGAAAACTTTTTCTAAAATACGTTGACAAAAAGTTACTTAAGCATAAAATACAAAAACTGTTCCTCAATAAAATATTATTTAATAGTATTGAATGATGTTTAATATTACTGAATTATTTAAATGATTGTTTGATATTACTGAATATGACTGGAAAGGAAGTGTTAATAGGGGCCCGTAGGTTCAGTTCTTCGCCAAATACATGGGTTTGTTACCTTCACTGGAAATGACAACTGTTCTTTATGTATTTATGCACTTTTAGCCTTATATTTTCATGGCTATAACACACACACACACACACACACACACGCACGCACGCACGCACGCACGCACGCACACACACACACACACACTACTGTGTTTCTATCTTTAGAAGAAAAAAATAAAATAAATTGTCTTCCACACCCCTTGAGGTAGCCTAAAGTCAAACTATAATCTATTTATAAACTATGTATTCATCCGTAAAGATATAATATGGACATTAATAAGATGTAAAACACAATTGGTTCAGCACTTTAATGAACTTCTGAAAATTGTGAAACAAGTTTTAGAAGTAATGGCATTGGAGAATACAAGAAAGAAACACACTATAAATATTGTACTCTCCAGACTTTTTTGCGTCTATTTTTAAACCAGTGCGGGAATACTGCATAACACACTGACCGCATACAGTTGTCTTTGAAATGAGAGGATGTACACGTTTATAAAAAACATAAACCTATAATAACCAAATGGAAACACTATCATTTATTATTCGTTTTGCAAATGCTATTTACCAACAGTTAGAGTCTGCAAAGATGGTGATTTACATCGTGCAAGATTCGGGGATTTATAGAATGAATGCAACTTTCAAGGAATTTTTGGGAACAAGTTTGCACATAAACGTGGATGAAGAGTCGAAGTATGTATTGTTTTACCTTTTCATTGTTTAAAGTAACTATATATGATTATACTCTCTCTCTCTCTCTCTCTCTCTCTCTCTCTCTCTCTCTGAACATGTAGGCCTATATTTAATTCTTTGTAGTGACTTAAACCTGGGGCTGTCAGTTGGGGCAATAAAGAAATTCAAATACGTATATAAAAATTTTAACGAATAAAATAACGTTATATGAATATGTGTTCATATATACCATTAAAGTAAAGCTAGTCACATTATTGCATTGACTACTATCATATGACAGAGGTTTCGAAGGCAAATTTTGTGCATCAATATTTTCAGTACTGTATACTATACATGTAGGCCGACATGCTTGTCCGTATTCCTACGCAAAAATCATGCGAAGATCTCGCCGTAAGGCTTTCACTATAACCGGAGGTTCAGAGAAGTTTTAAAATGACGATCTATGCAAGCAAGAGACGACGAAGCATCTGATAAAAAAAAATGCACTCACAAAACACGTATTACCTAATAGTAGCAGTTAACCAAAACTAAAAGCAAATCTTGATGATAGTAACGTCTCCACTCATCCGCCCACATTATGACCCAGTGTAGTCCGAGTTTCCTCTGACCATTGCCACCCCATTTTTGATTTTGGAAATTTATGTTGGGGTGTGGGGTCAGAGTTTATTCCCTATCGAAAAGTTGGAGTTCGCCGACACCATTTGGAGTCGGCATAGGGTAGCCGCTTACTAGCCGGCCTAGCAAACTCTAACGATCTTTCATCGAGATATACCTGCATGAAATCGATAGGAATATGATTTATTTTCTCAGATATTGCGAGTATAGCATTCTTTATATCTTTAATCCGCTGACAGACTAGCCGAAACTACAGCGTTGATGAATTTTGACCTGGAACTCGCCATTTGCATTCCGAGTCACATGACTACACAAATCTCGCGACCCACATGTCGATGACTTCAGAGTTCAAATAGTCACGTGATATCAACAATTATCCATTTCTAATGTTGCTGTAGGAAAACAAATCGAACATACAAATGAAAGTTATGTAATATTTATAGAAAAATAAAAGAATATAAACTTCTAAAAATATTTATTCTGGAAACAACGACCAGAAATCTGTAAATGTTGCAGCAGCTTAAAAAACAAAGATTCAACAAGCGGAGAACACACGTCAACGAGGTAGTCACGTGATACCAACGAAATACATCGCTGACACGATGGTGATAAGGATGCATCATGATGGTGTAGACCTAGAGGTGATACACTCCTGCCATCTGCACAGTTGATGAGCAACTGTTACTGTAATTGCCTTTTTTTTTTTTTTGGTGTATTTAACCTTGGACCCCTCTTAGATTCACTGGGAGGTGACCAGACAGAACTTGCAATGACTGCACAGTCATCAAAGAGAATAAAAAGCATTAAAAATAAACTGTTCATGCCAAAATGGACTTAAAAAGTCAAATTATTAATGAGTATGTCTTAAAAATATACCTTTTTGTATTCATTTGAATGTGGTATGTACATTGCCAGATTATCCATTAAGCATACCAATCATGTGCTTAAGACACCAGCCCAACAGGGGCACCAGAAAAAAAATCATAATTATTTGCTGATGATAAAATGGAATGAATTATATATGATCATTTCGATCTGCATGTACGAGTACTTTGATTTGGAATGGTGGCAGCACTGGTATTTTCCAGCCTTTTTTTTAGCTTCTCATATTTTTTTTTTTTCAATTTCACATTTAGTAGAGGGGGTGGGGTGCTATAATATTTTCAGTGATGAGGGTCCTCTGGAAGGCCTTAATCTGGCAATTGTTATGTATTATCATTCTCTCTTCCTTAGTGTCACACAAATAAGATGACATAATAATGGAACATCACGATATGGTGGACAATTCAAATTATACAAAAATATCAATTGTCTTACAACAAAAAAGGAGCCAGATGAATACTGATGAAAGTAGTGGTCAGAGGGTAGAAAAACAACTCATTTGATTCCCCATTGTTATATTCATATTCTGGAATAGATGAAGCATCCTTAAGATGACTAATTAGTGATTCGTCACTAATTAGTCATCTTAAGGATGCATCATCTATTCCAGAATATGAACATGACAATGGGGAATCAAATGAGTTGTTTTTCTACACTCTAACCACTACTTATGCTTTCTTTGTGAACTCATCATTTACCCATCTTTTGAAGCCAGGAAACCGTAGGAAACTAGATGCATGGGCAAAACACCCAACAACCCGAGCACCAACCTTGCAGGTACAATACCATGTTTTGATGGAGTCCATGAAATATTTCAGCTTGTATTGGATCCCCAGCGAATGGATTTTATTTTTGGAGTGGCGAGACTGGAGTTTTACATGTAACAGACCTGGAAAATCCATGCTTGCCATAACCTCATAGTGCCCCTCCTTTGTGAAATCCTCGTTTGTATACTTTGGAGCCTGTTTGGCTTGATAAATGCCCATAGTGATGTCACGCAGGTAATCAACTGATGTCCTGGCGAATTCATTCAGTTTCCAAGTGGATGCATCCATCTTGAAGTACAATTTGTGCTTATTCAGCTAGTTATTCTCTTGAACCAGGATTTAATCCTTATTCAGTTAAAGGAATTGATTCATTTTCAAGCTAAAAAAAGGTGGCAATAATCATCATCAGATATGGAAGAAGGAACATCAAAAGTTAAGATATGACTTTGTTTTAATTAGTTTCTTCACATTTTGTACAAGTGATTTAATATCTGTACTTGAAAAGTTTTCATCAAACTCTTTTGTTGCAGTGATAGATCGCAGGGATTCATTAGTGAAGTAGATTTCCAAATGGAATTTCCAACAGCTACTATATGACTTTATAAAATTACTACACTCTGCAAATGACTGGGTTATGTCATGTATTGGAACATTAACAGGATGATTTTGATGCCCATATGGTCTCTTCCATACAACACAATGTCTATGAGATCTTGATGTTGATGTAATTTGAAGTTGAATTGATTGTGGGCCTTTTATGGCAGCATTTGAAGCGTTTTAGACCATTCACCAAATTCTCATATCTGACTGAAAGTATCTTTTGTTGAGTGCTTTTCATACATTTGCAAGTATTAGCTTTGGCAGTCATATTTAGTCTATAATGATACAGAGAGCCTGTGAATTCCATATAATCAGCTCTTGTAGGAATGGAGCCAGAAACTGATTTTATGAACAGTATTTAAAAAGAATCAACTTGGCTTATTATGTATTAATTATCTTAATTTTTGTTTTGTATCATAAATTCTTGTGTCATCCATTATGCCATGTTACATCCCAAAACCTTTTATTTCATAATTGTTTTGGTCTGAAGATATTATATGCTTGATATATTTTATGGTTAGTGCCAACTCCCCTCCCCATGTTTGTTTCCACTTTAAAATATAGATAGATGGACATTCTTTGAGTATTATTAATAATGCTGTTATTATCATTACATGTATTATTATTATTATTATTATTATTATTATTATTATTATTATTATTAGTAGTAGTAGTAGTAGTAGTAGTATTTCAATAGTACTAATAGTAGTCATAGTAGCGGTACTTATATTCAAGCATGATGTCCTTTGAATAAAAGATTTTCATCTGTAATTGTTATTAGATTTATGATTTTATGTTGTTATAATCAGTAAGTGTATAAAGTTATGACATTATCATTTAATGAAATAAAGAAAATATGCCATTGCAATAAATATGCAGTATTTAGATAAATAGATTGAACAAACTTGTTTATTTTTATTTTTGAAGGTTAGAGGGTAGGAATAATACCATTATCCTTTTCAACTAACAAACCATAAATCAATTCTCTTACTTTAGCTTCCTTCCTGACCTTTGCAACATGTTTCCCACTGTTTGGAAACAAAATGTGTAATTTCTAATTTCAGTAATTTCTAGAAACAAATCATTGATTTAGTAGGCAAGTAAAAATTTCTGTCAGTCCAAAACTAGTTTTTCTTGATTTGGAGGAGTGATCAGAAAAATGTAATAAAACATTAAGTCTTAAAAAAATTTTAGCACAAACAAACATGTATAAAAAATTATACTATATAACTATGGAATAATAATCGCTTCACAACACTGGTTCCACCACAATCATTTTCTGATGCAAAGATATTCGGCCACTCTCCTCTAGTATCCTTTCAGACGAATATTATTCTCACAAAAACTTATTACACTTTTGAAACATTAAAATGATTTGCAAATGATTGAGGCTTATATAATTGCTGATTGTTTGCATACAAATATTGCAAATAATAGTTTCAATTAAAAAATCATAAACCAGTTAAGTTACTAGGCTTCCATCGCGGCTGTGGACAAGGTTCCCACTGTTTGGAAATGGTTTCTAATTTCAGTAATTGTTATAAACATCATTGATGTAGTAAGCAAGTTTAAAATATTTATGTCAGTCTAAAACTGATTTTTCTTCATGTGGATGAGTGCACCGGAAAATGATAAAAATTCAGTATGAAAATATTGAATATAAATAAACTTCTATGAAAGTTACAATATCTAATTATGGAAGAATAACCGCTTCACAACATTGGTTCCAATACCATTATTTTATGATGCAGACATGATTGGCAACCCTCGTGTAGTTTCATTTTAGATGAATAGCATATTCATAAAAAAAAGTTACCTTGCACGACATAAAAATAAAATGATTTTCAAGTTGCGCATTATTTTTGTTGGTTTTAAAAACTGAGCAGTTACTAATTTTATTTCAAACCTGTAAATTGACAGCTGTTAATATTATGGATATTAGTTCTTAAAAAAGAAAGAAGAAAAAAAACTTCGGGATTCAAACTTAGTGGGACAATTTGGCACGCTAATGCTATACCATTTGAGCTATTGCAGCTTGCGTTGTTCTATCTGTATATCGCGCAGATGACACATTTCTTCCAAGCAGATTTATATAACTGCAGACCATCTTTTGTTGTTTGCCCAGTTAATGCTTTAAGTGAAAGAATAATTATTGTTATTATACGAAAAAAGACCCATTGAACAAAAATTAATGAAAAACTACGATGGTTGTAACTGTTATTTCCATCTGGAAATTGACAGATTCATTTTAAAGATTACGTGTACGGAATTACACTATAATAGTGAGTGAATTAAACGTAGCAAACGGTATCGTGGTGGAAATGAAAGAAAAACCACTGTGATTTATGTATAAAATAAATGATATATATGTACTTATCCTATTATTTACAGCACGCTTTTGCAAAAAAACTGGCAACGTAAAACTACAATTCCATTTAATGTTTACTCCACGTAGTCTTTGTTTACATATAGTTCCAAATGCCCCTTCAGCGCCTCTTCGAAAACTCATGTTCCCAAGGCAGTTTAGAAAGAATGAAGAAGAAAGAAATGAACGGATCACATTGTTTTTAAAATATCTGAATATGTATTATTTGTTTAATATAACAATGAAGGAAATAATATAGCGCACTCTAGAAATGCGGATCTAATTGCTCACGCGTAGCGATACGTAATCAGCTACCGTGCAACAGGGAAAACAAGGACAATGATACAGACAGAAAAATTCAAGAATATTTTAATTTTTAGTGATTAATGCAAATGTGCTCACATAAATTACTAAGAACTAAAAAATTTCATAAAAATTAATCAATCAGTGTAAATACCTTGCTCGAGCAAGCCTGCGTTTAGATCTTATTTCTAGTTTGAAGTTGCTCAAATGTAGTATTTTCTCTTAAATTTCCCATACCAGCCCATGTTCAAAGGTCGTATTTAGGTATGAAAAAGAAATTTATCTGGATATTTAACGCAGAATATGGTGATTTATACATCGACTAATACAATGAGACACAGAGTTGTGATATTTACAAGAAATTGTTTTCCCCATAAAAACGGGGGCAGAAAATGGCCCTTATTCAACATAGTCCTTTGTATGAAAATCTCATTGCATGTTTTAATTTATGACTAGATACATTTATTTATTTAAATAATATGTGATATATAGAGACCAGTAGCTCGTCGTCCGAATATCCGATCTTAGCTTGAACTAACAATTAGTAACATTAAATGCTCAAGTCATCGTTGATAAGGTCTAGAACATGATATTAAATCAATGAGATATACCTAACTGTTGCGTAATTTTAATAATTACCAATTGCAACGCATTACATTTTAACTTCGTTAACTTAATATATGTAAGACTCTTTCTCCTTCTCTGCCATTACATATTCGCTGACTTATCACACCACACACCTGAAAATAAACTATGTATCCATTTCTGGAGACCGATTGAAATATTACTATTTAATCTATATACTGCTCGTAACTAGCATGACAAGAACTGAAAACGTATATAAACATATAACTAGAATAAATAAATGCATAATCTAAGTTTACTATCTCTGTATGTAATCATTGCAGACCCCATAATTATTACCACGGTTTTGAGCGAAAGCTTTGAAAGAATAAACATTCGGTCCATCTTATTCTTATTAAAATCTCGTGTAGCATTCCCGAATTTGATAACTCTTGTAATTTTGGAATTCTGGTTATTGGTTGATATCAGGCGTTACAGCTATACGCCCCTATTCTACAAAATATTAAATTGCATTTTTGAATCTTTTTCATCAAATAAGTTGACAAGGATAGCTAAAAAGTGAATTGTATCTTTGATGAAACAACACCAAAATGAAGTCAACATTAAAACAACACAAATAATCTCTTATTGCTGATTAATACAAGGACTCGTGTAATTAGAATGCAAAATGACAAGAATACGGTGCGCCATGTATTGGCCGTGGTCTAGCCTTAGCCGTTTTAGTGTCTTTGTTCAGATCATGTAACTTTGCTTCTCCGATAAAGTGCAACCGGACCATAACCCGTCTATTGTCGTGGATTCAAAGAGAAGGAACATTGGTTCTCGCAGCTCCTGAAATTTCAGTATATTTCTGCACCAGAATTTATTCAGATGATGAAAGAAAGTCAAGCTTCATGATAAATGTCATAAAATGTTAGACGTAATAAGGACGTGGGGAACGTTCCACATCTGCTAAAAATAATCGACATGTACCGCCGGTCCACACGCGTGTTGTTGTTGTTGTTGTTGTTGTTGTTGTTATAGGGCTTAACGCCATTTTTCAGCACAAGATAGGCTATACATGGCGGCCAGTATTAATGGTGGAGGAAGAACCCTGGAAAATCCCGGGAAGAACCACCGACCCACGAGAAGCTACTGGCAGGCTTTCTCACGTACCCATGTTAGCCGAGCCTGGACTCGAACTTACGCAGACAGAGGTGAGATGGCAGTGATCCGTAACGGTCAGCGCTTTAGACCACTCGGCCACTCGGGGCCCCCCCACACGCGTGATATTGACATGGCTGTGAGATGGGTGGTGTGTTTATTTGACCGAAATTGTATGCATACCTTCATGCCTCTAAATATTACTATTTATAACTGTGCTAATTATTTTTCGGGGACACTATAATCAGGGAAGAATATGATTAGCGAAGATATGATACTCTACTGCGTGGCTCTAAATATTGCGATTTATAAGTATGCAATTTTATTTAAGTGTTGTTTCAATTACAAATCAATTCAGGAGATCAAGTTTTCAATTCGGGTTTTCATTCCGTACTTTTAGTTTTTTCTGCTGACATGCGCTGTAAAAATAGTATATTTTAAGTTTGTATTCTTTAACGGAGAATCACCTTTCCATTGAGGTTGACCAGTGTTTGGTTAACACGACACATGTGTTTGCGGAAAAATGGGAGGAAGAAAGTTACTTTCCAAATTTAAATTTCCAGTCTCTAATTCGGCCTGTTCAAAAAACACATAAATATGCAATATTAATTAATAGCAAAGAAAATGCGGCAGTACGAATCAAAATCAAAATCGTGGACAAATGCTTGTAAATATGAATCATCAAATGTATGTTAACTATTTCAAATGCTCCAACACACAATTTGGAGAATACAAGAAGAAAAGAGGAAACAAACTGCAAACAATTACAATAAAGAGACAGGGAAGAAAGTGAACACATTTACAGCAGTAAAAGCGAAAAATCTAAAATTATTATTTGATATGGTAGATTGTTTGAAGTTGTTTGAGAAATTGTACATTTTATTAAATGTTTGGTGGCATATAATAAAATTTACCTGGGTATTTGTTGTTCAATATAAACAAAGATTTCAGTGCTTGAAGACCGAAGTCTTTGCAGCCTAAATAATTAGCCACCCGCATTAAAAACAACTTATGAATAACAAACTTAACTGACAGTTTCAATTTCTGTTCTATCGTAATAAATCCATTTGTTATTCACAACCCTACCACCTTTACGAACAACCATAACTTTAGTTTTAGATGAATTTGTCCTTAATTTCCACTTCAGACGTTAGTCCGTCAATGCATTTGATCCCTTTTGTAACCCAGACCTACTTGTTGAAATTATTTTCAGCACTGTCGGCATTTAGTATTAAGACGATCTGCATCATACCAGTGTCAATACCATACTAAAAACGTTTTTTTTAAAACAACCGGTAATAACATACATTCCCCGTATCCTGCAACAGTTTTGCAATGGTATGTACAAGAAAGATCATTATTGTGTTTACGTTTGCTCCCCACAGTAGTTTGCACGTATTTTATTGTATGGAATATTTCACATCTACCGCCAATTGTCACAAGTATAAACGCAAACAATTCCCCTACAATGTAATCAAATCCTTTTAAAATTCAACAAAGGCACAACATATTATTTCCTTAAATACGAAAATGTGCAATTAATCCGTGAAGTATAATATCAATTCCCTATTATTCTCTTTTCAGTAACTATATATTGCAAATGCATTAAAAAAGTTATCCAGACATGCAGAATCACTAGGGTTTGAAACTTAATGGCCTTAGAAAATCTGTTAGGTTCATGAAATAAAAATTCTCTACATCAACTATATAATCATTGTAAACATAGATTTTATTCATCAGGTAAAATGGGATAAAAGAGACTCAGGCTGATTTGCCGGCTTGCAAATGTTTGCAAATTGATCTGCAGATATTTTAAAATGATTAGCAAAATCAAAGGAGTTTAGCATTTTCTATTAGTTGTTGACATTTGTACTTTAGACCTTTAAAAATGTACCGGTCTGCTTGCCTTGGTATTGCTTTCAACAGTTTCCGGCATATTCTTTGAGCTTTGATTTATGTTCACACATAGTATGTCTATTTTTCTCCGCTGGGACACGTCTACAGTAATTACCCGTTTTCTTAAATTCCTTTCAAGTTGTTTACTCGAAATACTAGAACAATATGCTGCTATGGCAATACTGTAACCATATCAGTTAACACTTGTTTGCATATATCATTTTTTATGCTTTAGTGCGATATTTATATTGACACATATTAATTGTATCACTATTCCAAACATATCTGCTATTGCTTTTCGTTTCGATACCCATTATTTGTTAGTAGATGACTGCCTAAAATTTCTAATACAAAACTTATAAATCTTGGGTGGTGGGTGATGTCAGTTGTTTAAAAGAAAATTTAATAAAATTGGGTATGCATTAAGGGTACAGACAACAACAATATGTGTTGATAAGGGTCACATATACTTGCAGTGTGCACAAGATGTCAATTGTATGCAAGGAAGAGTTTATTTAGCGAAAATGGGAGTGCTCTCCTGCGCAACTCAAAATATTGCAATTTTCAAATAATCTAATTATATTAACTATAGATCCAATTACTATTAAATAATTAACATCGTGTTCTCTGATGATATCCAGTAGAGTAGCAGCATTGATGACACTTATCGCACCACCCATCCTCTTTAAAAGACTTGCAATCAATCATTTGGCAATATGAGGGAGAATTCTAAAACGTGAACCTCAACCTGTACGACTTGGTTGTCACCGATGAAGCTTGACCGGATAAAGTCTCGTGACTCATAATACGTTTGTAACTTGAAGGAATGATGTACGCGCGAAACGATCGTTAGCATCAAGGGTCTTCTAGACATACTCTCCTTGCCCCCCCCCCCCCGCCCCCCGTTCATCTGCATAAGTAAAAGCATCTATTGCCTTTACTTTATGGTCCAGCATTCTCAACCATCTTCAAATGCGAATATCCAAACTGAGATAACGTGATATGTTCATACAGAAGACACACTGTTTATGATTCGTTTAACTGATAAAGTTGAACCGAATAGTAATTGAACTAAGTGACTGAATCGTGTAATGCCTGGAACAATAGGTCGTTATTACCTAAAATGCTCATGAATAATGTCCGAGAAAACCTGATCGTATCATGAACATTTAACAGTTTGGATATCTGCATATCAAATCTCTAGATTTATTAAGTTGTATAAGTTTTCCAAGAAGCTAACTATACACATTTTCAGAATGTGATGGCAAGACTCATCGAGTTCTGTATTAAAAACTCTAGCTAAAGTCTCTTCCAGCAGTTTAAGGCGTACCCAATCCATAGGGGTTGTATTTGTCCTTGCATCGATATAAATGATGGCGTGTAGTTAGAAGTTGTACGTAGACCGTATGCGTATGTTATGGACATATACTGTGTCATGATGGCGTATGAATTAATTAAGATTGTGCTGGTGACAGTTGTGGTATCGTTGCAGATAGTAAATGCGACTCCTCCAACACATTGTCAGAGCCCTTTATGTAAGCCCATTCTTCTTGATCTAAACTATTTCAGCACTACTTAACAATGTTGGTTTAGTTTTGGGTTTCTGTTAGACCATGTTGTACATTACTGGAAGAAAAAAAAAATCATGTGTTCTTTTGAATTGTTTGCTCTCTGTGGATTCACCAATTCCATTAAAATATATTTCAGAAATCCAAAGTTCCATTTAACAGAGTAAATATTATTTTCTTTATGCGTTTCATATATATGAATTGACGGAGAGTCAGAATGTTTATTTTTGGCTAAGATAAAGAACATGAAAACTAATTCGATTAAATGTTGTAATTGTATGAAATAAAATTATTTAAAAAAAACACGTCTGCGTAAAACAGTAAAAAAATATACTTGTTACACTTAGAAATATGGAATAGCACAAAAGGTAAATTCATCAACATATTGAAAATAAAATAAAATCAGTCTTTGCCAATGTAAATTAAAGCAAAGTATTCAGTAAACTAACAAGTCAAATACTTAATCTGGATGCAAACGATACTATGACAAGCGCTTTGAAAGCTTCAAGGTAGTATAAAAGAGATTTTTTTTTTTCTAATGACAAGTGTACAATACAAACCAAGATCCGAGAGTCTTATTCTAACAGGCATGACATTATTAAGGAGTTTTGATGCTACTCCCTTCTGCATGGGATTTCTTTAGCAATGGAGGATCACAAATACAAAAAGGTATTAATATGTATGCAGCGCTTGACTATCTTCGATCTAAATAAAACAGCTCACGTACATGAGCCGTACAAATCATCAAACGTTTTATTGGAGAAATATTTGCGAAGATAAATGTGGCGTTTATTAAGGCGAGATTGGAAAGTGTAATCAAACGGAGAGGCAGAATTCTGTGGTAAAGGATGTAAAGAAAGTGTAAATAAACTAGAAAATGTTAATACCGTTCGGTTAACTCGAGGATATCTAATCTAGTCGGATAACGTCCATAACTCTTAATACTGTTGGGTTAGATCGAAGATTTATAATCTAGTCGTACAAACTTCTAGAAAGTGTTAATAATGTTGGATTATCTCGATAATTTAAAATCTAGTGGGACAACTTCTTATTTACATTTAAAAGTCTTAACAACTTAAATGAATCGAGAGACTGTAATGGATTTAATAATTCACACAAAACTTTATAGAGTAATAGTAATGTACAGTTATGCTCTGTAACATGGTCAGAAAGCTTTGGATTGCTCAGAGTAAAATAATGTTCAATGCGAACGTAGTACTATTGTGCAATAAACTTCAAGAAGACGCCCGATCTCATTAAAAGGTAAAGATTGTGCATTCTTCCTAAAGTCCCTCTACATATAACTACAGTCATTCAAATGATGTAATAATTAAACTAGAATAGCCTGAAAAATATTTATCGTCATTAGCAGACTAGGTTGAATGTGTAGGCGTTGTTCATTCTTTGGAATATTTGGGTGGCATCTATGAGAAGTTTGGGCTACTAATGGAAAATTGTTACGATTTGCACAAACGATAAGAAAACAGTCTACATACCAGAATCTAAATAGTTTGTTCTCAATTATTTTGATTCCGAATAAATAGTAACAAATCTACACATAATGTATATTGGTACACAAACTGAATACCACTGAATGACTCAACGCAGTGCAACATTTTGTAAAGTATTATATTTGTCTTCCTAGAGACTAGAACATTTAGAAAAAAATATCAAATAAACGTTCTTGTATTTCACATTACATCAAATTGTATTTCTACTTTCAGTTCATGCTGTATGCAGTTTAAAACCTAATCCAAATTACAACGATCTTAGGGATGCACTTAGTGGAACTGTGCGTTTTCATCAAAGAGTGGTTAGTATGGCAGTGGTAGTAGTGGTCTTGATTGTAATGGTAAATCTGGTGTTGAAAGTAGTAGTAGTGATAGTAGCAGCAGTAATAGTTGTAGCACTAGCAGTGCTTGTAATAAGTGAGATGATGGATCGTTATTCATCAGAATTTTCTGAATCTAGATGATCAAGTGTAAATTGGAAATGTTTTATTCGTAATCAAGATCACCGCTAAGTGCAACCCACACACTCACACAAATGCAGGCATATGCATAATATGGCAAGATCCAATGTCTTGACAAAATTCTTTTCGTCCTTCCTTCATGTGGAAGCTTAATGCACTGAAGAAGTAATCACATCCCATGCGTCGAATTTTATGAGTTAAAATCGGGAATTTTTTTAATCTAAAAAATTGTATTACGCCCATATCTGTGTTTTCCTTTTATAGCATTATCTCTTTAATCATGTTATTAACTTTATGTCAGTTTCCACATTTGTTTATCCTATCTGACCAAGAATTGCCAATTCTCTTCTGTCCCTTTTGCTATTGCATCTATTTTTAAATCACGTTATTTTATTTGATGTCATTTTTCGAATTGATTTATCAGAGCGACGATTGCAGAAGATTGGGGAGGCTAGTTATTGAGTATGACATCAAGGGACTAATCACGTTTGACGGAGGTCATGTGCACGGTATACATATACATGAATCAAATGACACAAGTAACGGATGTGAATCGATGGGTCCCCATTTTAACCCTCTCAATACACTTCATGGTGCTCCAAGAGATACACACGTGTAAGTAACGCACAAAATATCTGAGAGCAAATCGCATACATTCGACAGTGCACAAACATATCAGTCACTGTAGACAACCCTTCAATAACGAAAATCCCCAGTCAAGCCCATTTTAAATTTGAATTGGGATTAATGAGAACGCAAACAAGTTGAATGTATGACGTTCATGTAATACCATCGTCTTGGTATAGCAGGTTCTTTTTGTAATCATAAGGTATCTTAAACGTTTAAGTTGTTATTTCATTCAGTAATCCTTTATCTCCATTATGGATGAACAAGACGTTCTTGTTCATCCATAATGTAGAAAATATATTACTGAATGACATAACAGCTTAAACGTTTGCGATACCTTATGGTTTGTACAAGAACCTGCTCAACCAAGACTCGGGATAGTGCATCTTCTGTTGACGATAACATTTACATATATAACCACATTGAAGTTTTATCTCAGTTTGTGTGTTCCATACGCTGAGTTCATTCATCTCCATTGGGTATCGATACACATGTGCAAGTTGTGAATCTGAATATTAAATCTTGCAAAATCAGCACATACTGAAATCATTATATGCGTCCTTCTTATTATCAGACAATATGACTATATGTATAGAGCTTAACGGCTATGCATCCCCACAATATAGGATATGTATAGAGCTTGATGGCAATGCATCCCCACAATATAGGATATGTATAGAGCTTAACGGCTATGCATCCCCATAATATAGGATATGTATAGAGCTTAACGGCTACGCATTCCCACAATATAGGATATGTATTAAGCTTAACGGTTATGCATCCCCACAATATAGGATATGTACAGAGCTTAACGGCTATGCATCCCCACAATAAAGGATATGTATAGAGCTTAACGGCTATGCATACCCACACTATAGGATATGTGGTGATAATTATTTGATAAATTCCTCAGAAAGTGAAGCAACAAATTACGAAGATGAATCCTTCGAAAATAAATGAAAGCATGTAGATACAAAGTTAAGCTCTTATTCTGCCGTAAAATGTATATAAAGTTAAAGGTAAAAGTGCAACAAATACAAAACGCTTTAACTTATGTGCCGAAATTTGCTATAAACCGTATTCCCTCGAGAAGTCGTTTCTGTGGTAATACAACATCATTCAATTCCCTAATTGAGTGCACATCTTAAAACATCTATCTCCCAGGATGAAAGTCGATACATTCAATAAAAATCAATTCAACTGTCAGTGGTCAAACAGTAATAAGAAAGGAATGTAATCAAGTTTAATTATATATTTCAAGCAAGTGTTACGTGGGATAAGGGAATTATTGCAAAGAAATCTTTCAGATGTAAAAACAAATTTCAATAAATCCGTCAGTCCATAATTTATCACACTAGTCAAGGCTCGGTTTGTACAATCATTATATATAAAATTCTAAACTCGACAAATTCTGATTTATTTTAAATAAAATTCAAAACTTAGGCAAAGGAATGTTTTATGATAAGTGAATGTTTCTCCGCAAATATAGCAAGATCTGTTTCAGGATCATGCTGCATATTAAAGTTGGGGTTGTGATATATGTGTAAATTACATGTTCTAATGAGATAATATAAACTTCTAATGGGATTATATTTGGAATGATGTAGGTGATACAGTAATGGATTTTTATATTAGTATTCTTATGAGTCGTTCCAAAAAGACCTTGACATATTGTTACAACTCTATGGTCTTCAGCTAAGTAACACAAAAGAGCTAAAGCCAACATATTTTGTAAAATTCAACAAATAAGTGATTTCCCTATAATACAAAGTGAAAAATCTAAAATAACTTACTGTATGGTGAATGAAATCCGAAATATAAATAGAAGTTATATCGCAAGTCTAAAAGTATCAATTATTCCAAACGAGTTGATGTGGTGTTCAGAATGAAGGACAATCTATTATGCTAATGTGCTTTAAGTCTGGAATAGTTTCATGTGCTAACAGTCTTGATGTATCAGAATGAATTCACAGTAATTCCAAAATAATCATTCTATCCACAAGTCTATGAGCACTTTGTCAATCCGTTGAATAATTTAAATAAATAAATTAAATACTGTCAAAGAATTGAACACAACTAAATGACTTCATTAAGACTGATTTTTAAGATAGGGATAACTAATTATCAGGTGAAAATCTCTTATGTAAAACACTAAGATAACATTGAGAACGAGAACGAGAGTCGAAAATCATATCTAGATCATTCTAACTGTCAACATGATCAGGTCCTTTAGCAGCTGACTAATCAGGAATTATGAGACCTGGTTTTCCTAGGGGCAAACACATGACCTGAACTATAATTCGTTAACAAAATTGCTTATACTGCTTCCAAGATCAAAAGGCCATAATAACAAGTTCACTCAATGAAATGACCTGATCATAACTACAAACCCACTATTTGAAGCTATGTAATTTGTTTACAAATTACCTTAACCATGAACACAATTAGCTATTTAATATGGTATATGCTAAATGAACGTTATAATCTATGTTCATGCAAATTAACAAACATAATATAGATATACATAACAATGTTAAATGCCAACTTTTAGTAGAACGCTATGTACTTTAGGATTCGCACAGTATGACATGGCGGCAAACCACAATACGTGTGAGTTCAGATTCTTTTTGAGTCTAAGGACATATGTTCTGACAGGACAAATGTGTCTTGGAAGATACTTCGTAAGTCTGCTGTTGAATGTTTATATTTGAGGGACCCACACTTTTAGCAAATTGCTGCCAAGTACATAGAGGTG
This sequence comes from Megalonaias nervosa, assembly GCA_016617855.1. Lineage (NCBI taxonomy): Eukaryota > Metazoa > Mollusca > Bivalvia > Unionida > Unionidae > Megalonaias > Megalonaias nervosa. The sequence goes on from JAECUM010005325.1 coordinate 21,316, forward strand.
AATCGATACGGTGTGCTATATATCTATATGTACATATATTTCGATACATACCGCGCGATACGATAAATATCGATATGCATCTCATCTTTATAAAATTGAAATATGGCAATGAACGTTGGGTGCATATTTGGTAATGTTGATATCAAAGCTTATTGTTAAATTGTTAAATTATTTGTGAGAGACAACGTAAAATATGAGCCTATTTTAAGATCGTAACATTCATAAATATTTAAATGTTTCTCTCTTAAAGCTAAAATCGTTTTGGATCCATTTTCTCTAAGTTTCGTATTGAGATTTATATCGCAGTGTCCTACCTTGATCACACAAAAATGTCCAGCTTACTCAGATCAAGAAATTCAAGTATTGTGAGGTTGGTCATCTACGCCGTTTTCTGTGATTATAATTTAGTGGTCTTTGCCATGAAAATACTCAAAATACATCAATAAAAGTCATTTGAGAGCCGAAAATGTTTACAATGTTTACAAGAAACTACCAGGCTCACGCACCGCGAAAAATAAAAATTTGCCGGTCTCCTATATTGACTTTAACATGTAATTACAACAAAGTGATGAGGTCCAGTATGTGGGACTATGTTTGTTACACTGGTAACATGCACATTTGTCTGCTGATGTGGTCAGTGTAGGAATATCATATAAATTTGCATAGTGAATCGCCAGATAGCAGAGACACTTACTTGGCGATGATGGTATTGACTACAATTAAAGGTAGGTTTTGTCTTGCCTGCAAAGCATAGAAGATAAATAAGGTTCACTTTTCCTACGGTGTTGCCATTATGAACGCAGGCGTTAACGTCAACTTTCTTCATGTAGCTCATTTGCTAGCACTGTTGTAAATACAGTAATGTCGTTTGGTGAGTATTGTGATTTTCCAGTGACTTATTCACCATGGGCTAAAATAGATGACAGTGTTTTTCTTATCATCTTATCATAGTGCAGTGATTACGTTAGCCTTTTCTGTCGCGTGGGTTCGAGTCTCGGATTCGGCCAATGTGGATACGTGAGAAAGCTTGCCAGTAGCTTCTCGTGGGTCGGTGGTTCTTTTTGGGTTCTTCACGGGTTCTTCCTCCACTATTAATACTGGCCGCCATGTATAGCCTATCTTGTGCTGCAAAATGGCGTTAAAATCTACGACAACAGCAACAAAAACAACAACGTTAACCTTTTGCGTATAGTTTAGTTTCACTGACAGTGCTCTATATACAGTAATGAAATGGCATAGGCATATTCATCTAGTAGGGTACAACTCAACAGAAGCATAAGCAAGATGTAACCAAATTCGTTTCTCGTTCCAGCAATTACTTTCTGCTATAACGTGTATGACACTTTCTTTTTGTGTATACAAACATGACGCTTGTTGGTCTTTCTTAGCCTGGAGGATACAGCAAGGTCTGGGGATTTTATCACATAATGCCATAAAAGACTTCGCATTACGCGAAATTCTTCTTAAATATTCAAAATAAGTGTTGGTAAGATTTAGATGTACTAAAGGCAATCAAGGCTTATGCAGCTGTGCTAGTACACCTGGCATAAGTTATCATAATTGGTTACGTTCTGCAGAAGTTTACCTGGAATTATGTCCCCAACCCTTCCCCAACCCGTACGACTTTTTATTGAATTGTCTTGCTTTCTTTGCTGAGTACAGTTAAGAAGTAAAGTATCTTGAAAAATGTTTTCAAAACCAATCTTTGGATTTTAAGGGGATTTTCCTTACACGTATATAAAGAAGGACGCAAGTATTTGTACGTCCTCTACATTCTAGGCCGGATTGCTGACTAGTTACTGGAATTTAGTGAATGCAATGTCATCTATATTCAATTCAGGCTAAATACCAGGTCGTTATATTTTCAATTCTTATTTTGGTGTCAAATCATGAATGTGCTAGAGCATGGAGTGTTACGCTTGTCCGTCCGTTTGTCTGTACGTACGCCTGTTATGGTTGATATGTGTTTTGCTCAGTCTCGTTCCATAACATATATTAAGGGTTCCATTTTTCGGATGGGAAGCTTGGATGTTTGCGTTCTGTGGGACCAATAAACGTAATTTCTGCGTATTGTAATAAACCTTTTTTCAGAATGTGCCACCTTGGTGACTTGGGAAACGTGTGCAAGAAAGGAAAAATAGGTTCCTTTAAAAACAGACGCGAAGAACATTTAGCAAATTTAGTAGGCCCTAACTCAATCATCGGCAAGGGTCTGGTGGTAAGATTTGTGTTTATTTATTTATTTTTTTTTTTTTTGAATTTTAAGTTTGTGCTGAGACACTCGCGATTGAAAGAGAAACTATATTACTGGGTTTGAATGATTGGAAAGCAGATATCAGAAAATAACTATTTTATGTAAAATATGCCTAGACATTCTTGCACGACAAAATAGCTCAGTTGCCACCTAACTGCCGGATTGTCAGTAGAGGTGGTTCAATTCGACGTGAGACCAGAAGAGTATGTACTTATTCGCACCATCGGATCGGCCTAGTTTAGCTACCGTGGTGTTTTTCTTCGGCATGACTCTTTACAGTACTTTCCTCTGCATGCTACCTTCAAAGTGTTGATATGTCTAATCTAGCATACACACCCAGACACGCACGCACTACCTTTGAAAGGTGGTTTCATTCATTTGAATAGCATAATAAGAGCACTGTCTTATTGGATAAATTCGCCATTCCAAGTAGCAAAATGCATGTATCTTTACAGTTCTCATGCTTCGTCAAACTGGGTTACTTCATCAACAACATCACTTGGTTCTAGAAGCAAAGCTTTTTTATATGACTAGAACTAATTCCAGCCCAACCATTCGAAGTCATTTACCAGACTGGCCATGACTGGTGGTCTTCCACTTAAAAATCATTTACTGTCTTTTCCTGACTCGTTCTCTTACTCCAAACAGTTTCATTTTTAAACCACGATTAATTGTCAGAGTTATCAATTTAGTCAGACACCGATCAGATTACTCTCAACAAGACATAATGGCAAATTACATTAAGTCGTATGGTAGTGACATGCCTGCGCTTTTGCCATGACTCGACTAATTCAGTATAATTTCCTGCTGTAAGTAATTTTAAAACAATAGCGAGAAACACAATAGCAAGTTTCCACTGGCGCATAGTATTTAGGCATGTTCTAAAGCTTATTAGGGTGAAATGGAAGCGTAGGGGCAGCAATGGTAAATGATGAAGGGGAGATTATTATATGTGGTTTTAATTTTATTCATGCATTGGCAGTTCTATATATATATATATATATATATATATATATATATATATATATATATATATATTATTTTAATAACACTAGCGCCTTCCAAACTATTAAAATAACACGTGGAATTTGTTGAAGGAGAGACGTAAAACGGCAAACATGCATCTATGACTGTGCACCCAGTTATAGTGTTATTAAAGTACTGTACAACAGATTGTTTTCTGTTTGCCATTGTATGTGTCTAGGAAAGATTCACAAGTGAGATACAAAGGAAATTCTAAGATATTTGTTTTCCATTTATTTGTTTATTTTGAAATGATATGACTTATGACATAGAGTGTCTCAAATGGTTTCACGCGAGATGTAGTTGGACAGATAAATACTGTTATGAGTTCGTTCCTTACAATTGTACTAAATATTATAGAGCCAAATGACTCGCAAAATTTAGCCGTTGCCAAAATTCCCCGTTGCACATTACATGGATATAGCAGCAGTACAAATCAAGATGGAAAGGACTTCTTTAAATTTTCTGAATGCAACATAGACTGATATTACATTGTTTCTTAAATATGCATGCCAGCACATATACCTTGTTATAATGTGTACAACTAATGCACATCTTAAAAACTTGATTCAGCAATGGTCCTCGATTCACACCATTTTGGAATACCGCAAATAAGCTCGGCATTTTTAAAATAAATATCTTAATCTTTGCAAAATTCAACAATATTTTTATAAGAAGGCATTTGGTTTTCAAACATCTCGCCACTTCATCAACTCTTAATCTCTGTATATCAATATACTTCGATCTATCTTCCTAGCAGCGTCAAAGGCTAAGCAGCAAATAAACGTCTATTGAGTTCACTGTCTCGGCTTCAGCATAGGAAGACTAGGCAACCAAGTGCGAGAAAGATCACTTGTACTAAATATTCCAGTCAGTAATTTGGATGCAGCATTTGCTAGAATATGCAACATAACGTGTTCTCGTTGTTTTCATTTTAATATTTTTGTTTTTTATTGTTGTTCTTTTTGTTTTTTGTTTTTTGTCTTGTCCGTGGTAGTGCCTAACAAATGTAAGCCATTCTTGATGCATGTAAAATTGTAATTAATGTACTGAACTTTTGTAAAAAAATAAATAAATAAAAACAAATGAAGGAAAGATATAATGAATTAAATAATTTTAGTGCATGTAAAACCTTAGAAGTCGCCCCTCGGGCCAAAACTATAGTGATAATGAACTGGAACTATACTTGGTCCTATCTCACACGGCTTTCTCTCGAGATCTAAATCTTTGCATTATGCGATTTTCTTGATGTCGGAAGTCAGATGATCACTTGATAAAAACAACATATGTAGGGAGACGTCCATTGATGATCAATTGCTTTCCAAAATATTTGAAAATCAGGATACACGTATTGCCTTATAAAAACTATGCTTGAATTGATAATTCATGGAATAAAAGGTATTCTTCCTATCGATTTCAGGCAGGTAGTTCCCGATAGAAGATCGTTTAATTAGTGAAGAATAAATTGATCACTCTCTGCCGCATTTTAACGAATTACAGCTTCTAAACAGCTGACGCGTTTTGACCTTCCACCTTAATATAACTGTCGAAATATCTAACACGGGGTGATGTAAGTATGTATGTATACGAGGTTTAACGGTTCCTCAGCACGATGCCGACTATATGGAAATGACAAGAAAACACGGATTAGGTTAGACATTAAATAATATCCATCGTTAATTAAGGGTGGAGAGTTACTTCGTCTTGATAAATGCATCATTTTCTTTGATGCAGGTAGAAATTAATACTTTTAAGTTGAGTATGGAAGATTATTCATTCATTACAAGTGCATACACTTATTTGATACAATCCGCTATGGTACGTATCACTGACAGTCGTACTGTAACAGACTCTAACGCTAAAATGTCGCTTGCAAAGTGGGCATGAGGGGACAGTCACAACTAGTATATCACGATCAATAAATGATAACCAGCTAGTAGAGATCTTTACCATCCGTTCATGATAAATAGGGGCGTTATTGTCAATGTCGATGATATTTCTCTTTATCTCCCTACGCGATCTCTTGGTGTCAAGTGAGAGGTTGCTTGAACGATATTAATTTATTATATCCATATAGGCAGATAATGCATGATTTTTCGTACAGTCGTTTTAATTTCCTAATACACTGTCTATCGTAGACTGGTGAAAAATTATTTTGTTACATGTATATTTTACTATACATAAGGGTTATATGCTGGAACTGATAAAAGTGTGTGAAATTACCGCCATCCCTGTCGCGTGTTGTCTAATTGAACAATCCCCGAATTAAAAATCATTCTTCTAGAAATTTCTGCTTAGACTTTTCACTATATATATATATATATATATATATATATATATATATATATATATATATATATATATATATATATATATATATATATATATATATATCATGATTATGAAGTTACGAAATGACCGGATATCGAACTTGTCTGCGTGTCTAAATGCAAAAAAGGTTTCGGATAATTTTGTATCCTCCAAAATATCGTTTTGACGTCTGGTTCAAGAATCATGTAAATGCATTGCATTAAGCATTATCTTACATATGTAACTGACTTTTTTGAACTTGAAACAAATATGTGGAAGAATCTTGCCCCCTTTCAATACATTTGTTCTAGACCTAAGTCTAACACCTTCCAATTTTACTTCTGAAATGTATCGATTGTTTTCTTTACCTCCTAAAACCTGTAATTAATCATTTTCAACACTTGGTAGTTGTTCTATGTCATCAGTATCTTGAAAAAAATTGTTTCTGAAGTTCATCCTCTTGTCGTTACTTACGTGAAGAATATAAAATAGTTTTTGCCCTTGATAAATAATTGCTCATTTATAAAGAATTCATGATCTTGATAAATAATAACTCATTTATAAATAATTGCTTATTCATAAAGAATTCAAATTTGAATCAGAAATATTACTATATTAATTGTTTTCCTTTTTGTGGTCTTTTTCTTGGCACTTGCATTGACGTTTACACTACTGAAACTTGCTCTGTACCTTATAAATAAAGGATTATAGACCTTCCAAAATGTTTTGAGTTCTTGAATTATTCTAATAGTAAAAGTAATCATTTTACCTGGTTCTATAACATAATTATTGATAATGGTGAATAAATTATACAAACGATAAGTTTTACTTGTTTTATTGGGTTTAATATCCTCCACACACATCTTCGAATACCAGTGCAACATTCCCTCCTAATATCGATGAAATTGTTGTTGTTGTTGTTATAAGGTTTAACGGCATTGTACTCTGCACATAAATCCAATATTGCTTATAGCCTTTGGATTATTGACATGATGGTGATTGCTGGTATCTAATACAAATCCAAGACGAAATTAAACTTACGCCTAATAAATACATATTCATTAATTATTTCAATAAACACATCCATCATGTCTGAGGAAAAAGTTGGATTATAACACTTAGGACGGAAATATTGAACAGTGTAAATCTCAGAGTTTGAATTGATATATCAAGTGTTAATTTCTTTGCCACACAATCGCATTTTGTGGCATGAACAGTAAATTGAAAGTGATTATTGAAAAGAATGGCCACCTTCTACGCCTACAGGAACTAGATGAGAAAGTGCTAAGCAAGGTTAGTAGTTGTATGAGCGCCCATAGACTTACACGGGATAGCCACTTGGGGGTCATATCATACTATATAGATGATCATAGGTTTAACATGGGAATGGCATTATGGGGTCAAATGGTAACAGTGTTACAAGTGGCTGACTTCAACTGGGAGTGAAATAGTAACATTGTTAGATTTGACGTCAATAGGCGTCAACATAGATACATATTGGAGATCCTATGCTAAGTCTGTTCGTAGGTTAACATATGAATGGAATCATATGGTCAAAAGTGTTTATGGAGTTGAAACGTTATGGAGTCTAAAGTATTTATGGGGACAAAAGTGTGTATAGGGCGAAGTTAAAATGATAACTTTGTGATTTCTATAGGCTGCCATAGCTCTAGCCAACACACTGAACATCATAATATGTGTGTATATGAGGACGTACTTGGCTCCCACTGTGAAAAGTGTAGAAAATATATCAGGACAAACAGAAATTTAATACGAGAGAACTTTTACCAGAAAAAGGTAGAGCAGTTATGGAGACGAACGGGAATCAACATTGGGATTGTATTATGGTCGACAGTTTTTAGGGACAAAAGGCGAAAAGCTTATGGAGACAAAGAGGAATGGTAATGGTAGCATTTTGAGATACAACCTAACACACCAAATATACTATCCAGCAATCGCTTTTAATTACAATCCATAAAACATCTCTACTATTTAACGAAAAGGGTCGAATTGTTTGCACACACACACACACACACACACACACACACACACACACACACACACACACACACACACACTATTTACATACAAAAGCATTATCGCACAAGAGGGGGTGGGATGTGAAATAATGGGGATCAAAATAGGGAAGGGCAGGAGTACGCTGCTATATCCAAAGAAAGGCACTATCACACTAGGGAAACGGGTAAGCTTCAGTTGTTAACAGAGACATAGACAAACAAAATATACACATACTGGAAAATGACTAGTATCTGTCCATCTGGTGGTCTTTAAAAGAGCGTTGAATATCATTAACAGACGTCGAGGTTAAACGCATATTACACGTCTTCATCGTTCCTCTCCGCAAACGTCTCGTCACTGCCGGTGTATAGACTAAGACCGGCTTCAAGTATCCATGTCTCTCCTCATAAATCTTTCTTGTCCACATGACTGTCTCTTACTCTTCGTGATGACTCACGTTGTCTTCACATAGACGACTTAGTCTGGGTTGAGGGGAAGGGGCATACTGTTAACTATGGTAACTGTGGTGGATGATTCTACACCGGCATATATCTTTGTTGGATAGTATTGGGAGTAGCTGTCAAATGAGACAAGGCGTATATATATATATATATATATATATATATATATATATATATATATATATATATATATATATAAGAAGAGAAGATGAAAATATGAAAATAACAAACTGTGAACAGCAGCAGAAGGGAAGTGAAAACCAACCGGTGTTTGCGTTAAAGGACATTTTGAAAAATTAAACAATATAGAAAAATGTATGAACCTTCTTTGGTCAAATCAAAGTGTAGGAGACTTGCACGATCCAAGATTTCTAATCCCTCTATGTCTATAGCATGTCTGACGGCCGCTGAGAAGTCTGCAGCAACTGTATTTACAACTATTACTACCACAGCAGGAGTGGAACGTCGTGGTGGAAGAGTTTTCAAACAATCACAACTGATGATTTCAAGTGAATACAGAGTTTTTTCTTATTCAAAACCCAACGGTCTTTTGTGGCTATCTAGATCATTACTAAATGAGAGACTAATTCAATGATTGCCAAATCAAAGATTCATTAAAAAATGTGTTTGTGTGTGTGGGAATATTTTTCTTAAATTCCTACGTGTGTATGATCGTGTTCCACCTATATAATACAGGTACATGACTTTTACGTGTCCCTTAAAAAATCGTTTGGCATTGATGACTAAGCTATATTACGTTCTAAAGGGAGTAATGACTAAAGTTTACTTTCTCTCAGAACAAGCCACTTCTTGCTGATTGAATTAGTTGCAGTATGAGCTCAACCGCTCTCTTGCCGTTTTGCACTGCTTGAGTTAGCCGCATTATGTATTAAAAGCAAACAGTAGTTGAAATGAAGTGTCCCTCAAAAAAGCGCGGTTCTTATTGATTGGCCTAGCCACATTAACGGCTTCTTTAGCTACTATGACTACAGTATATACAATGAAATATTTTGAAATTGAAAAATATATCGTTTGGGGTCAGAGACATTCAATCAAAATATATCCTTTGGGGTCAGAGACATTCAATCAAAATATATCCTTTGGGGTCAGAGACATTCAATCAAAATATATCCTTTGGGGTCAAAGACATTCAATCAAAATATATCGTTTGGGGTCAAAGACATTCAATCAAAATATATCCTTTGGGGTCAAAGACATTCAATCAAAATATATCGTTTGGGGTCAAAGACATTCAATCAAAATATATCCTTTGGGGTCAAAGACATTCAATCAAAATATATCGTTTGGGGTCAAAGACATTCAATCAAAATATATCCTTTGGGGTCAAAGACATTCAATCAAAATATATCGTTTGGGGTCAAAGACATTCAATCAAAATATATCCTTTGGGGTCAGAGACATTCAATCAAAATATATCCTTTGGGGTCAAAGACATTCAATCAAAATATATCGTTTGGGGTCAAAGACATTCAATCAAAATATATCCTTTGGGGTCAAAGACATTCAATCAAAATATATCGTTTGGGGTCAGAGACATTCAATCAAAATATATCGTTTGGGGTCAGAGACATTCAATCAAAATATATCGTTTGGGGTCAAAGACATTCAATCAAAATATATCCTTTGGGGTCAGAGACATTCAATCAAAATATATCGTTTGGGGTCAGAGACATTCAATCAAAAAATATCGTTTGGGGTCAGAGACATTCAATCAAAATATATCGTTTGGGGTCAGAGACATTAAATCAAAATATATCGTTTGGGGTCAGAGACATTCAATCAAAAAATATAGTTTGGGGTCAGAGACATTCAATCAAAATATATCGTTTGGGGTCAGAGACATTCAATCAAAATATATCGTTTTGGGGTCAAAGACATTCAATCAAAATATATCGTTTGGGGTCAAAGACATTCAATCAAAAAATATCGCCAAGCCTTCTATTTCAATTACACATTTTGGCTATGACAAAGTTTAGAAAGGTATGATAAAGTGGCAACAAACAACATTATGATTTAAAAATGCAAAATCAATCTATAGAAAGTTCAAGCGTTTGTGTACTTTGTTAAACAGAGAGTCAGAAGGTTACCCTTTTGATGTTTGATTTGAGCCTATTGGCTGCACTTCATACTAAATTAATTATTATTATTATTATCATTATTATTATTATTATTATTATTATTATTATTATTATTATTATTAATTTCTCATGAGTATAAAAGAAATGTGTCACATGGAAATGGTATTATGGACCCAAACAGCAGTCTGGTGTCCAATAAGGTCAACATATCATTCATCCAATTCTTAAAACAACTCAAGAGCAATGGTTTTTTTTTTGTTTTTTTTTTTTTTGTTTTTTTTTGTTGTTTTTTTTTTTTAAACGGACTAACAGTTTGATTATGTCCCAGCACAACATGAAAACACGTGTTAGTTGACATTTTTTTTTTGAAATAAGCGTAAATAAGATCATATCATATTACAATTAATTCTAGCCAATTAAATTTGTTTATTTTGGCCAAGTATTTTGCTCTTGATTTGAGAGATCAGACAAAATATACACTCGATATTAAGAGGGAAATAACAGAAATTTTAGAGTTTAAGAGCAGTGTGTATTATATTTTTCGGTTATTGGACCAAGTTTTATGTTTCCACACAAGGAATGTACATTATTAGTTTTTCTATCTCTCCTGGAAATGCAGAGGGGATTCAGTTTATTGATGAGAAGAGGTCGAACTAACAGTACATCTAAGTGATGCGCCCGAACATGTCGATGTGTGACAGAGAATGCTAGAGGGCTGTTTAAACAAGAAATAAATACATAAAAAGACTTACCTTTTTGGTATATTTTTCCCTATAAAATCTCAAGAACACACATTCCAATAAACATCCCTAAGAAAATACCAATTTATTTTTTGTAAACTATCACAGAATTTAATTTCTCGTACATACGCTACAATATATCCTTTGCCAGAGCGTAGTTGTAACGTTCTCACAAATATTACATCCAAACATTCCTTGATCTATTTGGACCTAAGGATGACACTATATTCATTGATCACAAATCTGATATATTTCAAATTTTCTCTGCATACAACGAACCGCAAAAAGTGCGGAGATAACAAAAAAAATAATCTACTTTCTTTTTGACTATCTAAATCACTTCAGTGGGTGAGTCACTTCTGATGCGGTAATTTGTTGGGGTAGGGGGAAGCGGGAATGGGGGTGGCAGAATGTGAACCTACGAAACTACTTCATTGCTTTCGTTAACTTGTGTTTTGGGTCTCATTTGAAGACCCATAATGAAAAATATCATCTATTAACTGACTGTTTTGCTATACGCAATACACGATTTTAACTCTGTATATTGCCATTAACTGAGTCATTTAAACCACTGTTATAGACAGATAAAATATGTTCAAACGTAATTTTAAGAGTTTAGGCTAATTAATTTAGTACAAATTCAATCTTTCACGCTCTAATTTAAGGCAAAGAAATCCTCAGTAGCTGATTTGCTGTTTGAAAATAACATCAACATTCACAATATGCAGGACGTGTCTGACACCAAATTCTAAACCTCGGTGTAATTTTCCTATCCTAAACCGATGCATAGGAAGGATGTCATTAATCCATAATAAAATAAAATAAAAATAAAAAAGGGACACTTAAGCTTTTTCGTTGGTATATAATTATGCAACCAGAATCACAATGACATTTTATAACACGTCACAAAAGACCACTGTCTTCGTTCTTTATTTCACTTTCTCTTCTTTAATTTCTTTACTGGTAGTGGTTCTCCTGTTTTTGTTTTGGACGCACTCTTCTCCTCCTCTTTTGCCTTGTTCTCTATTTTTAGTGCACTCTGAAGACCAGTCTATTTTCCCTTGACATCGAAAAAATGTGTCTTGAGTTTTGCCTCTCTATTCTCCTGTCCTAGAGGTTCCTTTTCGTAGATGTTGTGGAAATTCTGGGGCTCAATGCTAGACTTAGCAAGTATCTTGACCTTTTCTCGAGTGGAGTGGTCCTTAGTCTTATTGTAAGAATACTTTAAATTAATCTCTGTAAATATCTGACGAGAGGGGCTATCTGTTTCGACTCTTTCATCTTCACAGATTGAACACTGAAATGAATGTATCATTTAATGTAATGGAGGTCCCTCTAAATATAGGGATAGTAAAGTTAAATTTTGAATTACCTATTGTAATAAAACTATTACAAATTCCAAGGAGGAGCAAGAAGCCAGTTGACGATGATATTCTTTGTCATTCAACGCTCTTCAAGAAGTGTTGACAGACATTTAAGCTAGCGATTTTGATGTAGACATGATTGACCCATACCAAACAATGTCTCCATTTGACAGAGAGAGTCACAATCGTTAGTCGACCTTTGAAAACAGTGTATCAGGCCGTCTATGACAAACAAGTGCGTGTTCCATTCTTCAGCACGTTCACTTACGGACGCTCAGATCTTCAGAATAAATTAACGTTCCAGGACAGAAAGAACATTGAGAGTATACACGCTGACTGAGAAAGATGATTTTAACACAGCAAATAAGTGAAGGAACCATTGAGGGCTACCATTTTAATGAACTCGAGTGCGATGCTGAGCCCTGTGACAAGGGTGATGCCTTACTCAGCAACAAATGCGATCAAGCACGATCTTGCTGATCTTCTACTATCGAAAGCGATTGCCGTCCATAAGCCTTGGCATTCTATTAGCGAAAGAGATGCAACACAACCTTTCTGCTTTACTAGCAAAAGTGACGTTGTTCGTGTGCGGTGGGCATGCTTTCCACGTACTCACAACGACAAAAGTGATACAGCAAGGCCTGGCTCAGCCATTCCGTGCCGTTTACGTGGATTGCCATCCACGCACTCACGGGTCATTAATTTCACCCATGCAATCCGAATAACTGTTTCCCGTTGCTTGATCTGCCTATGAAGATTCTGAAAGTGGATTACAATAGTTGAACATGAGATGGACGAAATATCTGGCAGTATTCACTGCTGAAAATGTTGCTAGAGCTGGATTTGTTTAGTTGTGAGAAGGAGATACATTACAGTGTCTCAGTGTTGGAGTGAAACCTCACGAATAGGAATATAAACAATCAGCATATCTTGACCATTCCAGATGGTCTCCTGTCAGTACATTCACTTGGAGGGTCCAAACTATGGGTCCAAGCGGATATTTTTGAAGAAGATGGGATTCGTAATTTACCTAATGACCTAGTAGGACGCGTTTAAAGAGAGTTTGTTCGAGATTCATGTGACATGCAAAGAACAAAATTGCATCCTTTGGGGCATATACATTCAAAGCATTGACGCCTGACTTTTCGAAGAGATTGATAACTTTCAAAGTGTTCAGATGATCATACAATGATGAACTACCAACGACTAATTGGATCTTTGATGTCAAATCTACTCACACAGTTGGAATGCTACAAAACTAATTTCGACGCATGAAGACGTAGAGGATTACAACAAACTATGTATTGTGCGATAGTATTTGAAACATTTCTTTCCATTCTTTGCCAAACGATACCATTTGTAAATGTTACGCCAGTTTCTTCAAAGGAAAGACATTCCTTCAAGGTACTAATAGAAAGCTGATCAGACCATGACGTATGTCCTCAGTGGCACATCATATTTCATGGAAGGAAGTCAATGACAGTGCTCAGTACTCAGGACTTAGAGAATCATCAAACACTTTTACAAGACATAATTCCACATACCATTCCAGTGCAGTTTTGATGACGTGATGCGTGTGTGTGTGTGTGTGTGGGGGGGGAGCGTTCTGTGACTACTTTTCTTGGATTTTGTTTGCCAGCAGATTCGTTGTGGACGATTTATGAACAGTACAGGCAATAACGACACGACCACCAAGACTTTATCCGTGCGCTATAGGCTTATTGTGTTAAAAGTGTTGAGAATAGTGATAAAAACGAGTTGCATCCTTCCGTTGAAGAAGACATTTGTCGGGCTTAATCCGCGCTTAATACTTATCACTAAGTGTGTACAGCTGTTTGGTTACACCAACATATTTACGACTGGAAAGACGTAAATGACTAGACAAGTCTTGGATTGGATCATTGGACACAAGAAGCGGTTAATTATGCCAAAGACGCAGTGTGTCACTGATTAAAAAAAGAATATTACTTTGTACATATGAGAGTAATATAAGAACTGAAAGTGGAAATAAAGCCTATAAAAAAACCTTTGTTAGAGACAAAGGTAGAAGAATCAGATACAGAGGAAGAAATATCAAAAGTCCAAGAAAGTTTTTGTATTAGTAGTATACAGCTAGAAAAGAATGAAGACATGAAATTCCCGAATAGGTTGGGATCGATGAATTCCACGCAGACTACATTCGTTCACCTAGATTGAATCTAACACCAATAGATCTCGAGTGTTGTAGACCTACTTGTTTATATGATTCTCGGGTGATTCCAGAGTATGCCTTATTTGTGTACGAAATAATTTGTTCCTTATGCAATTTTTTCTTTCAAATTGTGCATACTGACTCGAAATTTACATATATATGTTTATCGTTTTCGCTACGCTTTGAAAAAAATTACACTTGTGTACAGTGTATATAATATCTTGTATCGTTTATAGAAACTCAGGTTTCTAAGGGATCGACGAAAAAGTAAACCGTTAATGTCAGGAGACACTGTATCTTCGCCATCCCCTTTAAAATGTTAATTGCTGCACTCAGTAGTTCAGACAAAACCTAATTCGTCTAACTTTTGATCGAACACAAATCGTACTTGTTCGATTGTCCTCCGCTACATATTGCATTGTGTTACTCGGACTGGCAATCGGTTTACACACTTCTCCAAGACAATCAAGGAGATTCGATGTCGTTTGTAGACGACATTCCTGCACCGTGATTGACTTTCGTCAAACACTGTTTGTCCTCTTCGATGACATGTTAGGAGTAGAAAAAGAGGAGAAGAAAGTTTAGTTTGCGCCAAAACAAAAGAGGCTTTAATTTAATATATTAAACATGAATAACATTTAAAAATGTCCTTGACACGGGTGATGTTGATACCAGAAATCTATGTGCAATATCTTGCAAGGGGATGTTGAGCTTAAGTCTCATTAGTGTCATTATCATTTTTTCAAACTTCCTAACTTCTAGTCCTCTACTGGTTTGAATGTATGGAGCAACAAATTCAAGCAGGGTCATCAAGGTCATGTAGCTTGGCATTCCAGTGCAATATTTACCTTCATCTTCATTATCACAAAATGATTCCTGATTAGTTTTGTAGCCACTTAATTTATTTTTCAGCAGTGTATTGTCAGTAATCAGGTGTTGAATTTCACTGTCAACTACACTCTGGCTAATGGAGTTAGTCTTTGGTGTTAGTTCTTGGTCTGGTTCCATCTTTCCCTTGACTGTAAAAGAACAAACAGAGCAGCCCCTGTGATCAGCATATTTATCCCCTTCCTAGGCAAAAGATGTTTCATGAAAATTGCTGCAAATCTAGCAACATTTTCGCTATGTCATGTTCTTCTCTGGTCTTCTGTCTGTGTTGCATTCGGTTGTACCTGTAATTTAAAAGGGTGTAAGTCTGAAGCTCAATCAGATAGAATATATGAGAGTAGAACCATGAGCGTAGTGCTGTGGGAATGGCGTTCCCTTCTCTATCTAGCACTACACCACTGATTATACAACATATCAACACTTTTTTCTTACACATTTAAGGAAATCTTAGGAAAGGCAGCTGTTAGTTTGTTGTATAAATGGAATATTATGGTATCTTAAATATGAACAATGTAATTATTATTAGAAAAGTAAAACCTTAGTAAATAAATATGATGAAATGACAATGTGGTCTCTATCCTGATAATTTTCTTATTTTGCTATGAATATAATGTACTGTTTTAAACTGAGTGACATTTGTCAAACTGAGGGCAGGATGAGAAAATGATACAATATACAGGAAACTATTTTGACATGCTAATGACTGACCAGTTTGTACCGTTCCATATCTATTTCCACTGTTTTCATTTTATTCCTGGATTTCAAAGGGCCTGATAAGTCTTCAAGTTTAAGAGTGGGAGCCCATTCAAGATGTGATCGATTATACAAGTCTGCAGGTTTTCCTGAAAAAGAAAACGAAAAAAAACTTCGTAAATAATCCAAAGTGACTAGTTACATAATAGATGGTATTGTTAAAAACCTAGTTAGATTCGCGAATGCATATTTGAATTATCAACGTAAATTTTCTTGGATAAACACTGATAAGAACTGTAGATCACATGCACTTCAAGACTAAAACAAAGCGAAACCAGCCACAAATTTCTACGTTTCTGTGTTATTCACTGTAAGAAATATTTGGTATATATACTACTATTTCCACTACTAAGAATAATCTGTACAACATTCCATGAAAGTACCTTGAATAAAGTGGTCTGAGCAGATTTTTTAATGCTTCGACGGCAGGTCTTTTTTGTTGATGTTGGCCAACCATGTCCGTCGTCGCTCTTCACTTAACGTCTTCGTTTGCTTTCCTCAAATTTCCTCACTATATGTCTAGTGTAAAAGCTACGTTTCACGGAATTGTCTGCACGGTTTCTACAACCTTTAACCCAGCATACGTTAGCCATTGTGCGACTGCAAATTCTATTCAGTGATGGCCAGCCACGCGAAACAAAATCATTGACCCACAAAATGGCGGATGACCTTACGGTGCCCGTATGTTATGACGTCATATGATAACTATAGCCCAGTTAATTAACAGACCCTACAGGATGTGAGCCATACAGCTGTAACGAACAATGAGATGAGAAAATAATGTACCTTATGTACACGGCACGGAAGAAGGAGGTGGGAGTGGGCAGGTAATAACAAATAAGCCTAGGATGGCTATCCGGTCCAGCCCGCTGCGAGTTTCGCAGTAGCCATACGGGGCGAACTGGATTGCACTGATGCAGGTAAGCCACGCAATTATGCAGACCAATCATAGTAGAATTAGCCTCATCCTGTTATCCCATCCGCTTTGGTTGAACTTTGCACTTTGAGGATATATATATATATATATATATATATATATATATAGATAGATAGATAGATAGATAGATAGATAGATAGATAGATAGATAGTTACGAGTCTATCCTCTTAAAATAAGTAACAAAAGAGAGTGAAAAGCAACAAGCTTTGTAAAATTGAACAAATAATTTATTTCTATAGAATACAAAGTGAAAATCGAAAAAGAACGTATGGTATTGCGAATACACTCGCAAAACAATTCTGGAATTACAGACGCAAAAAGTCCTCATAATTTAAAGTTCTGATTAAACTTTAGTACAACTCCAAATTAAGCCCAACACTGGAGGTGCCGATGTGGCTGTGGCGGCCTGTATTATATTGTTGTACCAACACTCTTTTGTTGTTTTTTTTTCACAGTAATATAATTCCAGGTTTGAATTCACTATAAATCCCAGTTAATGTCTCTTTCAAAAATATTTTTTTTTAATGAGCACTCTGTATTTCCAGAGAAAATTTACTTGAATTGAATAATTTGAAGAAATAAATTCCAGCCCAAAGGATTTACAGCACACAGCAATAATACAAATTACTTGTGTTAGATCTTAAGCACGAATGAATATTCTTTCCAGTGACAAGAGTGTGTAGGCCTTTACTTGATTTCAGGTCAGAACTAACATTTTCTATAAAAAAATTACCTAATGGAAAATAACCTTCTAGAAAGTTATTAATGTTTACAAATTAAAATGTTAGTTATTGTTGGAAAGTCTGTTACTAAAATTATAATATAACCTGGACAATCTCAGGTACATTTAAATGTATGTTACGCATGCACAATATGATGTCACGCTCTCAAAGGGATATGATCAGAAACATATCGGCCTGATGTAAAAAAAAACAATATCTGCAGCGTACTCGGTTTTTGCGTGCCGATACAGTCTGGGCAGGTGAAGAATACAATAAGTGGGAACACCATCCTAGAATGGTCTGCACATGATAAAGTTTACTCGGGCCCTGTATTCTCGGGCCCTGTATTCTTGAAGCTATGTGAGCACTAAGCTCAGGCTGGTGCTTATACTCCATAATTTGTGACATTGTCTAATTAAAGTTTGAATAAAATTAAAATAATTTACTTTGAAAATTCTATGATTTTGAGGTTTCTGAGTTTGAGCTTCAGTTCTGTCTTCAAAATGTTTGAAAGATACGAGGCCAGTCCTATGGGTCTATACAGAGTCAGATAGGGGCCCATCCTTCCACATGTATTTGAGCTTTTATGTCCTTCACTAGATCGACCCCATCTCAACTGAGACACTCAATCACCTACCAATGTGATAGAGCCTGTCAATTACAATTATTCTGTTTTTGCGTTTAATAATGGCAATTTCAACAATGTCTCTTCTTTTTATAGGATGAATGCTCCGGGGCTGTAGGACCTTTGCAGATCAAGTTGGACGTGGCAGGATTTCCGCATTACGGTCGATTGTCATGGTTTTCATGTTCACGAGAAGTCAGATTTTTCTGATGGCTGTGAATCTTTTGGACCACATTATAATCCGTACAAGACTGTCCACGGGGGCGCAAAGGATCCCCTTGGGTAAACGCAGAAGTCGTTCCCTTTACACAAATCTAAAACATTTTTGGACAGAATTTAAGTGTATCCGCCGTGTTATTTTCCATTAACTTCATTATTGATGGAATTTCAAGGTGGCTGGATCTGTTATCACAGTTGATGAAACTACATGCATTTTCAACATATTTCAATCTTTCCTATTCGTTTACTTTACACATCCACGGATAAATAAATCTAAATGATAGTCAGTAATGAAGACTCCTCAAAAAAGGACCATTTTGCTAATATTTGCATTTAACAAATAGAGAAAAATGTCAAGTTTAAAATAGAAGAACCCCTGATGCACACTTACGTAAACAACTCATAGGCCATAAATTTCCGATGTCTAAAATTGAATTACAGCTGGTTCCTTTTGAAAAGCATGTAAAGATTTGCGGCCAGTTAATTCAGTAGGGTCTCTTTGCTCTTGTTGCAATCACAAATGGTCCAAGTCCTTCAACAGGGTCAGAAAAACAGAAACAGTTATGGATCGTTATATAATTTTGCAGGAGGAAGCATCTTGGTGACCTGGATAAAGTAGTGAAGCACCTATTTGGATTTGTGCAGGGAGTCACAAAAGAACCCTTGTTGGTCCTTTCTCCATCCTTGGAAGAGGCCTAATTGGAATGATACTCTATAACTTTGATTCTTTCCTGTTTTTCATTTTTCGTATTATTAATGTCAAATACTAATAATTGTTTATAGTATAATACGGGCCTAACTGGGATACCAACTTTTCAACTTTTGGAAAACAAATAAAGTCTTCTCAGGAACCAGAATATAGGACCAATTTATGTCATTAATATTGCGCATGAAATAAATATACAGCTGGCAGGTAGGTTTAATGGAAGGAAAGAAACTGTTGTAACGAGTACAGTTGACGCACTGTATTGAAAATTTCCTAAAGTATGACCTCAGGTATAAATTTTCATAAACTTAAATCAAACTAAAATAGCTTGGTCTCTTAACCATGGTTGATATTTTACAATAACGCATTAATTTCTATATGTACAAATCACAAAATATTTATGAAATAAAATCATAAACGACATTATAATTAATATTATTGGCACATATTATATTAAACAACTATCCCAGGCCGTACTTTAACTTCGCGTCATGTAGTAATCTGGGTAAGAGAAGAAACTTTTTAGCGGTAACGATAAGAGACGTATTTCTCATAAATTATAATACTCAATTTCGTTGCAGAGAATGTGTGTATAAAGCAGAACGCAAACTCGAAATTGATTTTTCTCCGTCTCCAAGAACCAAAAGCGCAGAGTGCATGAAGTGTTTGTGATGTATTCTCCTAAATCGTTGAATATGAAAATCGATTTAAACTCCATGAACCCAAAGCAAACCCGGAATCTTCAGAACGTCTGTATAGAAACTGAACAATCAAAGATTTCAGCAAGATTTAACATTTTTTTAAAGATAAATTTGAAATAATTATAATTTAGAAGGTAGTGTAAAACAAGTGTCATTGGCTGATGGAAGTTTCGCTTGAGAAAAGTTTAAAAAATGTGGCTCCAGACTTGCATAGCAGGAAATCCGCGTTGTTGAAGAGATATAGAAGTTACAGGATTTCAAGCTCATCTTAAAAGATAGAGAGTGTCAAAAGGTTTTAGACTTTATCTTATGTTTGCTGTTCAAACGTTCTGCAAATGTATTTATGTTTGTGGTAATATTGCAGTATACAGTGATTCACAGCGAAAACGCAATACATAGCTATGAAATCACAACATCAGTAAGCGAAAGATAGTTCTTCGCACGGCTTTGCAAAACCTATATTCTTTTTGCAAATGACCCCTGAGTAATTCGTAATATCGAAAATGACGATTGAACTCACATTCCTGCAGATTTTGAAGAGGAAAAATAAAAGTAGGACTAAAAGCAAAATCTATTCCATCTCAGATGATTTATTCAGGAAAAGTTTTTGAAAAATAACGATAATAACATAAAACCATGAATGAGATTCCTTTGAACGACGGACAGTCGGTTATAAGGTTCTAAATACTGTTTCGGACGTCCTGTATCAGGCCAGCCCTGAGAGAATGGATCGCGGTAAGCAACAAAGATTTCGATACTTAAATAACATAACTTATCGCGAGTATGCAGTAAATCGTCATTCACTGTAGCACTCTTTTCAGGCTTACCATATGTATACTAATCTGAATACAGTTAGAATGTATTGCCCTGCGAATTTTTAATTATGCGAAATGGTTCAAAGGATTACTCAAAAGATACAAGATTAGAAAAATAAGCACACAAAGTCTTTTTAGAGTTCTCATGATCCGGGTCTCTGTCAATAATATGTGTATAAAATTTGCTTACTTGAAATGTCTTTAAACGAGGAACCGTTATGGAAAGGACAATAAAAATCAGAATGCATGCTCTTGATTTAACATAGGTAAACGTGTACAAGTGAAAATGCATCTATACGGAAACAAAATCATTTCTTTTCTGAGGACATAGTGGTGGTTTAGGACTGCAAGTGCTGGCAGAAAAAACGTTATAGAATTTATGAAAATAGTAAATTACTGCTAGACGCTACCATGTCAGAAAAGATGGTCTATGGATGTTTCCTCTTCGTCACTGTAGTGATGGATAAATATTAATTTTAATTAAAATGATTTGATTCAATGTTGTGGAAATTTCATTATCCACCGATCGCCTTAAAGGAAAAGAAAAAGAAGCAAAATCACACAAATAAATTCCATTCCTAACAATGATAAAGATCAGTTCGTGTCCGAGAATCAAACAACAAATTCTTAAGCTTGTGTTTGACTGATTATTATATATTAGTCAATCAAATTAGGGTTTTCTTTCAAAACGTCACTGTATGTATGTATGTATGTATGTATGTATGTATCTCTCTCTCTCTCTCTCTCTCTCTCTCTCTCTATATATATATATATATATATATATATATATATATGCAATAAACTGACAATGAACAGTGCGAAGGTAGTATCTAACTAGCCTGGGCGCTTTCGACTCTCAATGAGTGTTTTTCAAAGGCAAATACAAAACATAGACAAGACAAGCAAATAAAACACAAAAACCGTTGTGTTTGCAAAACTTTACATGGCTGTTTCTACAGGAATTAAACCTTTAAATTTATTATGTTTCAACTAGTTTATTTCAACTTCTTGCTGATGCTTGAAAATATTTTTATTGGAAAGTAAAAGGAATCTTACTGGATACGGAGCCTTAGAACATTGAAACCAAGCGGTTTAGAAACCAAGAAGACTAGAAAAAGACAGCCATGCACAAATGAAATTATTTATTTTTTGCAGCCGATACATTTTTTTTAAAATAGTTCACTAAATTTGCTTAATAGCCTATAATTACTGCTATGACAATGAAATATCCGGGATATAATTCGCGCTTACACAAATTTACGTAAAACAACAGATGTCATTATGGCTCCCTCGATTTCTAGGTCAATAAAAATATTTTCAAGCATCCCAAACAAGTTAAAATAAACCAGTTGAAACATAATAAATTTAAAGGTTTAATTCCTGTAGAAACAGCCATGTAAAGTTTTGCAAACACAACGGTTTTTGTGTTTTATTTGATTGCCATGTCTGTTTTGTGTTTGCCTTTGAAAAAAAAAGCACATTATATATATATATGTGTGTGTGTGTGTGTGTGAGTGTGTGTGTGTGTAGGTATGCATTCTTTATAATACAATATTTCTATTTCAAGTTAAAATTATTCACGTACGCGAATACCGTTATATACGCATGTCCTATTAAAAGTCCAAGTTATGTCTGTTCGTAGAGTTTGTTCTTACCAATTAGATCCATGAGAACCCTGACGATTTTGGCAGAGGAGAAAACGATGAAAGCCTATTCTGGTGGACGCGTGGCTTGTTGCAAAATTGTGCCATTTCACCGATGAAAGCGACCCAAGTGGGCTTGTTTACTCTTGTTTACGCACATTTACGTCATTAACATCGCGTTTAGCTGCATAGAGACTGATTGTGGCGTTCTCTGTCTGGCTTTGGAAAATAAAAAATTTCACATAAGTTTTTGTTCATACTAACAGTATTATATCATTTCGAAAAATAGACTGATAACAATAATATTTAATGCGATCTTTTAGATCATAATTTACCTTTCGCACGTGCGTATTATTCAAAGATATTATTTGCTTGGTTAATACATCATAAAGTTTTTAGTAGAATAGATCGATAAGTGTATCTTTCTAATATTGGACTTTTCTTGTGGACACTCCTTTTGAGATTGCTTTATTTAAATCGAGTTTGTAAGAAAATCACAGTCTAAATTAAAATATAACTGCGCGTGTGCGAGTGCGTGCGTGAGTGTATATATATATATATATATATATATATATATATATATATATATATATATATATATATATATATACTCATGAATTCATTCACAAAGAATTAAGGAGTCAGTTTTATTTATTTTTATGTTTCAAAAGATAGAAAACCTTTCATAGGATCACATAAAATTAAGTATAACGTTTGCTTGTCAGAAGGGCATTAGATGATATATCTTCATGACAAAAATGGCCCCTAGAATTTTGTTTGCTTCAGATAAACTAACTTTTACAGGAAGCATATAAATGGTACAGGTTTGTACAGTGCATATATATACCCGTCGGTGTAGCAATACATGATTTTACCACTGGTGTAACATGGTGATGAATTAAAGGATTAACCATTTCAATAGAAACACTGTGGTTTGCGTAGGAAAAACTTCTAAACCCATACACATAAACGATGGACAATACTGATGCAGATTCCTCTCTTGTTACATTATTTGATTTTCTGCTGGCTGGATATTTAATATTATTATATACATTACAGAAAATATTTATGTTGAACTTAAAACCGGCTTTATATCTTAGTCGTTAATGGAACGTTACTTATGAAAGCAGTACACAATATCAATGCGTATTACGTCTTCATCTACGCCTAACTAGCTGAAAACCTGCGATACTCGTATCTACGAGCGTATCGGTGCTCCGATTATCATACGGAACACATTTACAACAACAAGTCTTGTGCTTTTGACTGGCTGAAAACAAAACTTTAAATCCAGTTTTAAATATAAACAGTGGAGTGGCAAAGTCATTTATAATTTCTTGTTACAAGCCAGGGGTCTTTGCTTGACCGAGCGGTGTCAAACCTTGGCGCGAATCCCGATAGAAGTCATAAGTTTACCCCAGATTTCCAAAGTCTTCTATACAACTTCAGTTGTAAATTAGAAAGCTCGATGTGTCCATTCTATATATAAATTTTACTCTAATCAATGCAAGACCACAGATCTCCCAACTTGCCAACTATGTATCAACCGCACATCTGCGTAGTTTCTCTTCATCAACTTTCCGTACCGTCAGCAGTTCACGACGTAGAAACTCTACAACTATCCCCTAACACAGGGAACTATTTTAACTATGCCAACTTAGGCCAGTCAAGTCATGGTTTCAAGGCACATAACGCCAGGACAACTGCATCACATTTGCCACCATGGCGACATAAACGGTATCTGCCGAGTCCCTTCTTGTTTATTTCATTGTGTAATTTACCGGTTTCCTACCGTAAATACTGCCACTGCAGTCACACCACCAATGTACACCACTAGACTTTAATAGGGACTATAGTATTAGGGACAGTAATACAGTTTGGGTCTGAATTCACTACTAATTGACCATGACATCATGGAATCTCACTAACACTTCTCTCCGTGACGTTTGCTCCTAGTAACTGGCTAATTATTTCGGGCTAAGGAATATTTCCATTGCACCGAATTCCAATAATCAAACAAGTAATCACACAAATTTAAGAATTCCTTAAACGGGGCGCTAATAACCAAATGCGCATCTCCAATTTTATTACAGTATGTTCAACGTTATTTGGTACTTAAGTACTTGGCTCCGAAGCAATTGATATGGTCAGATTGTAAAACACGGAGTAGCGCCACAATAAAATGACTCGGGAGATTTGTTAGCATACATTTTCTCACGTTCTTACTTTAAAAAAGTATTGTTGTTTTCCGTTCTTAAATTTAAAACATCTAAATATGGCAGCCAGTGTAGTCTTATATACAGCGATGAAGTGATGATGGCTGCAAATGCCAGCAGCGATTTCTGCATTCCATCTAAATGTATATCACTCCATGAGATGTGTTAAATACAATGATACTATATGAAAGTTAGAGATGAACTCCCACAATTATTTTCCGGCCTAGCACAGTTAAGCAGTTAAATGTGGTGAATTATGTTTATTCTGAGGCAGATATTCAAAGAGCATTCATTAGACCAAATGCCGCTCTGACGAAGTTTTATACTTTTGCAACTTATAGTAAGTAAACTGTGATGATCTAGACCCACACGGAACTCCCATGCTAAACAGGGTAAAAATGTTTCTGGACCCAAAAGTAAATTTAACATGTGATTTTCACTCTGGGGCAAAAGGAATATTTAACACTGAAATGACAGTATGGGGCTAAGGATGGATAAATACTGAATGCTCTATCTAAAAATTGCTACGTATGTTACAGAAAGTAAGTTAACAAAAGCCGGTTTTATCTGTTCTCTACCTAAAATGACAATGACATGGTTATAACATAATGAATATGTCCTAGTTAGAAATTTATCAGTGCATGGATCTTTTTTGGCTTTGTGTGTTTGTCTGCCCTGTAATCCAAGGTAAAGCGTGAGGTTTTCTGGCATAGCAAGAAATCAATGTTAAACTGCATATACTATTTAAAATGCCTTTTGGTATGACTATCACTCCATCATGTACTGAAAACTAAAGGTATGATGAAAAAGAAGGGACATAGAATGATAAAATAAATTCAAATCCGTTATATACGAAACTAACTTCCCTATCTGCCCTATCACACTATGATCCCCTTATCAACGAAGCATGTATGGAGGGACTAACACCCATTCATATGCTGACCACGTAAGGTAGAATATAAAAGAAAGAGCATAAAATATAATTCAAATCCTACTAAGTACAACAAACTTCTCCATCTTCATATGACGTTCCTATTATCTGATGCTAAACAAAGTAAAATTCGTATCCCTATAATTTAATTACATCCGTTTGGAGCGAACAACATTTATTTATAAATTGACCACACAAGGTAGGACGTAAAAGGGGATAAAATAGAATTAAAATCCCCTCTAAACAAAAATAACTTCTCTCTCTCCTCTATAACTAAAGTAAAATTTGTAGTCCATTTATAATGTATTTATCTCCTATTTTAAACACAAGTGCCATCCCATTCACACAGGGTAGTATGTAAAAGAAAGGGATTAAAAACAGAATTTACAGCCCATATAAATAAATATGCTTCACTAGCCCTTACCGTCCACTGTGATAGCCATTACAAATAAAGTAAAATATGTATCCCCTTCTATATTCACAATATTAACGAGACTTTATGGCAGCATGGATTTTCCCTAAGCTCTTAATATAATCAATTCTCACGATGTTCTCACGCACAAGTGTTTGGTCATTTCAGCTAGGATTAATGTGTATTTGAGTTTTGGTTCTTGTTTTGTGATTCGTGGTAAGAAATGCCAATCTACGACTTATATAAGCATACTGATAAATCATATCAACATGAAGCAAGGAAAACCATGCAAGTGTGAAATTTGAGTCTCATGACTGTAAGAATAAAGGAAAAGTATGTGTGATATCAACGCGTTTAAGAGTCCCTCAGTTGAAAACAATTGTTTTCTTGCAAATTCTTGGGGTCCTAGTAAATAATAAAAAGTAAAAAAAAAATGTGGATAACTATGGTTATTAACGTTTTATTAGATTCTTAAAGAAAATGTGTCAAGCTTTCATCATCATGTATAATATCAATACATGTATACATCATTCGTTCACATTTTAGTTTCTAAGCTGGAACAAAAGAATGGTTCCTGTCAAGTGAGCTCTAGTTCTGAAAGAATGTCTTATGATGTAACAACTTCCTGAAAACCAGAGTAATTTCAGTTCGTCTTCTCTGAATAGCTGTTGTCCATCCATCCATCCATCTATCTATTTATCTATCTATGTCGGCTGCCCCATAGTGCCCTTGTCAAGGGCACTTAGCTCCCATTGTGCAAATTCGGATTTATAGGAACCCCAGAGTGGTACAAACTATGCAAGTTCGGATTTATGGGCACGCAGTAGTGGTACAAATCATGCAAATCTGGGTTATGTGCATCCCATTGTGGTACATATATTATGCCGATTCTGTTTTTTTAAATTTGGACTTGGCCCCAAAAGAATGTGAGCGGGAAGAGACAAGAACGTGCGCAATGTGGCTTAGCGTGCAAGGAAAGGTAATACAGATACAAAGGTACAGACAAAGACACAGAAGAACATAGATACATAGCATAACAGACTGTCTGTCTGTCTGTCTGTGGTCATATTACTTAGTCTTCAATCATAAAATGATTAAACAAAAGTTACTATACATCATGGATGCCAATACAGGTCTTACAACTTGAATTGCTTGGAACAGGGCCCTCTTTATTTTCTGTAGAATAGCTATGAATATCCTGAAATTTTAAGAATTTCTCAACTTAAATAAAAAAGGTCATCCTAATGTATAAGTCAACAATTTATCTTAAAGCAAATGTGTCAAGTTTTCATCATCACGTATGACACCAATACATGTATACATAATTCGTGCACATTTTAGTTTCTAAGTTAAAACAAAAGAATGGCTCCTCTCAAGTGAGCTCTAGTTCTGAAAGCGTGTCTTAAGATGTAATAACTTTCTGAAAACCAAAGCAATTTTAATTCGTCTTCTCTGAGTAGCTGTTGTCTATACGCACACACACATCTCTCTCTCTCTCTCTCTCTCTCTCTCTCTCTCTCTGCTGCCTCATAGTGTCTATCTTGGTATGTCGGCTAATTGACAGTGTCCTTTGCAAGGGCACTTAGTTCCCACTGTGCAAATTCGGATTTATAGGAACCTCAGAGTGGTACAAATCATTTAAGTTCCGATTTATGGGCACGAAATAGTGGTACAAATCATGCAGATCTGGGTTATGTGTATCAATTATGCCAATTCTGTTTATGTTTTTCAATTTGGACTTGGCCCCAAAAGAATGTGAGCGGGAAGAGAAAAGAACGTGCGCAGTGTGGCTTAGCGTGGAAGGAAAGGTAATACCTATACAAACGTACAGACAAAGACACATGACATAGATACATTGCATAATATACTGTCTGTCTGTCTGTCTATCGTCATATGACTTGGTCTTCAATCATAAACGATTAAATAAATGTTAACATACATCATAGATGACATTACAGATCTTACAACTTTAATTTCTTGGAAATGGGTCCCCTTTATTTTCTGAAGAATGGTTATGAATTCCCTGAAATTTTAAGAATTGTTCAATTTAAAAAATAAAGATCACCCTAATGAATAAGTCAACAGTTTATCGACGTATTTCAATACTTTTTCCCCACTCTGAAGCTGACCATATATATCAAAGGTATCCGCAGGAAATTACAGTAATTTAGTTTGCGGACTAATTCAGAGGAATGAAGTCAAAGTGGTCTCATCCTTCATTACATTTGTTTCATTTTTGTACAAATGTAGGTCCATTCAGTATTACTCCATTTAATATGATAAGTATAGTTGTGTTTTATTAGCAGACGATATACATGACGGTCAAGAATGTAAGGGAAATTTGTAGTAAGTTTATTTGTATTATTTACACATGACCTTCTATTCGAAAGATTGGATCATTTGATCATATTGATACATTGATTGCATGTCCCTGTTCGAATTCAGCTAGACTGTTTAAAGTATTAGGTGTGCCTCAGGTATACAAGATCAGTTAGAATCCCGCAGTCTGTTGGAAATAAGACTTGCCAACCTTTCGAGTCTTGTCGAAGAGTACTATAAATGCTTTGGGCTCCTTGAGGCCTAACCGCTGGTATTATTCTGAAGAAAACGCCATAGAAATAACATTAAATATTTCATATATTTGTAATAGTATTTTGATCATTCGTTCAAGTTATCGAAACTAATTAAGATTCCATGAAATTAATTTTAAGAAATCAAAATGCCCATTCGTTTCTGATAATATGCCTTAACACCCCCCACCCCCCACCCCCCCACACCCCCACCCCATTCGGCTGGCACTTGTACAGCGTCGTCCATTTACAGAAGTCTTTCACATTCCAGTTAGTTCTTCCTTGACAGGCACGTGACCCTAGGATTACAAGCAATGTTGACAACCAAACTTGAAATTACTTTCTTAATTAAACATGCAGTATGCTAATAGGCGGATCCTCAACCAAAAGCGGATTCTAGACCAGAGACCCCCACCCCCTTCAAAATAAATATATTCTGACATTTTTTCACCACTTCAGAGACCTCCTCTACTCAAAAAACCACCCTCCTCCTCCAAATTTCAGTAAAGTAATAGGCTGATCCTGAACCAAAAGCGGATTCTGGACCTTAGGAAAGTTTAACTTTTTTTGGTGATGAAATATTTTTTTTTTATATTTGAGTAGACCAGAACTTCAACTCTGTTTGTTATTTTTAAAGTTTAAGTCTACATAAAAATATACTATACAAAATATCAAAAATAACCAGCAGCATCATAAGCGGTTACCATTCCATTAAGGCCCCTTCATTGCCTGTGGTTCCTTTGAGAGGTCCTTTGCATGATGATGTCTTTCTTGTGACCGTTATTGGCACCCCACAAAGTTTTCTTTTTGGCAACATTCTTTCGGAATGTTTCTTTATGGGGTACCCTTCAAATGAGGTAGAGAGCTCACACATGCTACTGGTTATTTTAGAGGGCTCCTTGCATAGACACATCCCCCAGCGAATCACTAAACGAAACGAAACTTTAGAGATTCAGAGGACTGTCTAGGCATTGCGATTTCATATAACCCCCCAGCCCCACCAAATTAAACCCCGGGGTAAGTGCAAAACGCACTCACCACGTTGTTCAACGTGATGAGAGATTATATGAAACCTTGGAGCTGCTGCAGAGCGCCCCATCTTTTAGAAAAATTTGGTAACCCAGGACCATACCCACCGACATATGCCTGTTGCGGGAATCGAACCACAGACCTTCAGTACGAGAATCCAACATTCCTGCACTGAGCTATGAAATCCGGTTACATATATACATTCGAGAAATTAATATATGCTTACCAGTTACCTGATTGTGAATAGCATTTCATTTTTCTGATTCTGAAAAACGTTATCTTACATTTATACAGAAAAACGAAATCTAAAATATATTACGTCTATTTGTACAGAAAAACGAAAGCTTTAATACAGCGGCTGTGTACATTACCGTCTATTTATACAGAAAAACGAAAGCTTTAATACAGCGGCTGTGTACATTATAGGCAGAAGACTCTGCAGTCTGAAAAATCAATAGGTGGGTTTTTACCAAGCCCTATACATAATGTTAAGATTCAGGGAATTCCGTTTCAGTACGGCTTTAGATTCTTTCATTGAAACAGACAGACAAAACGAAATCACTTGACAGATGTAATCTTACGCAGTCGAAAATCATTTCAGTACGAAACATACAGCTCTACCTCACAGACAAACGGACGACACATGTCCTGATCTACGTTCGATAATGCAAATACGATTTTAAACTAGCTGTAACGGCATTATCTCCCTTTTTGAAACAAAATAGCAAACTTTAACATTTCGTTCTAAAATGACCTAACACAAGCGTGTTTATACCATTTTTACAATATCTTTTATCATCGAAATTGCTAAGTCCACGTTTAATAATCGTATCTGTCTCGAGCTTGTGAAGATTTGTACGGATTACATTTGTCTTAATAAAACTGACAGTATTGTTTAGTGCGGTTTTAAAATCATTAAATTTCATACATTTCATTACGTATCCGCGAGGAATACCTTTCGCTTTCTTTGTCAGTTTATTATCGTCGAGAATTATGGCGTACATTTTACTTCGAAGTCCAACAAACTCTCTCACCGGCACAAACATAAACTCATCTTTCATTTTACCAATAACTTTTTTATTCGTATTATCATTAAATCCACTACTAGTCGGATAATCTGATAAATCAAATAAATTTTTATTGTTATAAATATCTTCATAGACATCTTCACATTTAATATTATAAACTAGCGAATCTGCATCAGTAAATAGCAACTCTGAATCTGGCCACTGCTTTTTGGTGAAATTATAGTGAAAGTCGTACATCAGCCACTTTGATATATCAAGTACAGCTGCACCAACATAAATCGATTTATTTAACTTAAAATTTGTCTTTCGTCGTTGTATTGCAACAAGATTTTCATTAAATATTTTCATGCTGACAAAACCGTCATCGTTAACTAATTTATTTCTGCGATTTATATCATTAACAATTTCAAGATTTACTCTCTTTCTAATGTTCTCCATTGTCTTCCCAAAAACTGAGTTATTCATTAACTTAAAAAAGTTTTTCTCAAAGTCGGTCTTAGCTACAGCACGACGTTTGGTATTTAAGTCAATATAATTTGACATCCACCTAGACTGATTAAATTTTAGCACACGATGAACTTTTCTCAGAATTAGTCCAGCATCTACTGCTTGTTTTAAATTTTT
This sequence comes from Megalonaias nervosa, assembly GCA_016617855.1. Classification (NCBI taxonomy): domain Eukaryota; kingdom Metazoa; phylum Mollusca; class Bivalvia; order Unionida; family Unionidae; genus Megalonaias; species Megalonaias nervosa. Next base: position 52,597 of record JAECUM010005325.1, read on the forward strand.
GTAATGTATCACATAATTTTTTTTATTTAATAAATTTGGAACTAACTTATTAACAATCGAATTTTTTGCTGTTGTCATGGCTCGTTGCTCAAGTGATAGTAAACTGTAATCTATCATCGTCGATTCTGCACAAAATGGGCAGTCGTTGTGTAGATCATGTAACGAACAAAGAGAATCGAGATCAACTTCAACAAAGTATGAAATATCTTTTGGTAAATCTTCTTCAGTTTCTTTAAAAAATTGATCTGGAGTTATCCAATGAAACCCACCACAGGGCATTGGTTCTGACATGGCCCAACCATACAAATTGACACAATCTAGATAAATAATATAACTTGACGGGAGATTTTTATCATAATTTTTTTAGATATTTATTATTAGCTACTGCATATTTTTTGTTATGACGCTAATTCCGCCTCTGATACCTTTTTCAATAACATTAAACATATCGACATCTGTTAAGAGATCCAGTTCTATTTTGCTTGTTTTTAGTAGAGCGTCCCATGACAGCCCGGGAGCAGAATAATACCAACAAGGATCTAGTCCATAATTGCTGTAGCTTACTCGACGAAAACTTTCAAAAACATCTGCTACTAGTAATACATCTGTTTTCAATATAAATCATGATAATCACCAAATGTTTGACAACTAAATTTATTCCAAATATCTTGTGCATATTTGTACTCGTCGTCTGTAATATTTTCATTTTTGAGTTGAGAGTAAAATTTATCTTTGCCAGGCAGAGACGTTTCATCAAATCCTCTCCAGTCATCGAGATGTTCATACGGAAACACTCCGTTTCTTGTCAGTAGATTAAATTTATCTCCAAAAAAACTTTTTAGGTAATAAAACTCGCTACAACCTTTTACAGCATTTTCTACAAGATCTTCTAATGATGCTAATGTAAATTGCATGCTGTCAATAAAACGTAATTTTCCGAGAGTAACTGACATATACTTTTCAAAATTATTTGGAATACATTTTATCTTTTTATTTAGTTTTAGTTTAGATTTAATTTCTTCATTGCCAAAAGCTTCTACAATGATATGACTATCATAGCCGCGAAAATTATGTAAAACGACAGGTATAAAATCTGGCTCATGAAATTTTAAATTACAATTATTACGAGCCGCTCCACGATACTGGCCAATTAAATGAAAGTGATCGCGTACTTTATCACAGACTCCGTTTGAGTCTACTAAAGAGTTTTCGCAAATATGACAGTTAACCGCTTCATTAAATTCAAGTTGTTGTTTAGACGTTATTTTCATTGGAGCTGTCTTAAATAATTTGTTAGAAATTTTATTAACATCATCTATAAGATTTTTTAGCAACCATACCGCCGGACATTCAGAGTCACTATCTTTCCATCTGTATAACTTTACTGGACATGAAAACTTATCGTCGATGCAACAAACTACTTTATAAGCTACTCCACAAGGAACATGTTGATGTATTTTTCTTGTACTTGATTTATTAGGATTATTTTCAGCAGCAGCCACCGGAACGAGTAGGCACTCAAAATCGGCATAAATAACGAAAGGTATATTTAGCTTATGATTGTAATTTTTAAATTTTAAGACTTTTTCTTTTTCGATTGGCATAGTTATTCGTTGAACGTTGACACAGTATTTGAGATGTTCCTGTAGTTTCTCATTCTGCGATAAACCTTGCAGACATTTGTAACAGAAATATTTCTTCTTTTTATTTTTATTATACTGTCCGCCAACTAAGCCGTTAAAGTTTTTTTATCCAAACGTAATGTTCTTTATAAAATAATAAATTTATTGTCTTTTGTGTAGCAGTCTCTGAAATATATCTTGGGTAAACATTTTCTCGCTCATCTAGTCCGAAAACATTTACTGAAATATTGTTTTGGTTTTCAAACTTTGGCATCTGATTTTCTGCCACTGGAAAAGTTATTCCGTTAAAATCTAGTTCGTCTTTGTATGGCAAATACTTTTCAGTTCGGTTACTCTGGTCACTCTGAGGATATCTCTCAGACAAAATTGACCAACGAAAGCATTGATCGTCGTTGTTTTTGACATTTATACAGCATTTTTTGTTTTTAATTTTGATTTGGAAGATCAACGTAAGAACTACCTCGCAGTATGTTATATTTTGATGTGTGAAATAAAACTTTTTTTATCATTTCAAATTTCCAACATGACCCAGATGAAGTAAATTCCTCCAATTTTTTATTTATTTCTTGGTGTAATTCAGCGGCGACTGTGGCAATATTTGTTCCAGTTAATATTTTGTGTGGTTTAGCTGTTAGATATGGTTCTGAAATTTCTCTGTCGAAACTTGTATTTTTCAAAAATTATATCAAGTATATGTTTCTCGATTACATGTAATTTTGATAAAATCATATGATACTGAACTATTAGTTTGATACTTTTGTGGGCTGTAAGTTCTTGGGCTATAACAGGTTGTAAAAGATGACATAACTTTGTAGAGTTAAAATTTGCTAAAACATTTTGATTATCAAATTTGTAACTGTTTTCGTAACCTGAGAATGCACTAGTATTTTTTTCTGCTTTGATAATGCTCCTTTTAGCAATATCGCGCAATTTTAACATTATATATAGTCTTTTTATATTTAATTAAAAATTACGTAAAAAATCAATTAGAGATATAACATCCCTATAGTATAATGACAGAAATTTTGATATATATGAAACTGACAGCGGAGGAACAAGAAGCATATCATGTTCACCCAAAGTACAACTTATATGCTGGAAATGCACTTGGTTCGGTTATTAACATAAAATCTAAAAAATCGATTGGTAGACCAACACCAACTGGAATGATAATTGCAGTGAAAGGTGATGATACAGATAGAATTGAAATGTTTAGAAATGATTTTGTTTATACTTTGTTCTGTGACGACATTCCAGCTGGACAACGAGTCTATCGAATAAATAACTCATTAAACGATGACAATATTGAGAATTTAGCTTTACAAAATTAATTTCAACCTCATTCAATATTTGATTTATATGAGGCATCTGACAAAGGAATTATTCGACATAAAAAAACAAAAAAGGTTGTTGGAAATTTGAAAAATACCGGATACCTGTTTGTGAATGTACGTGGAACTAAAACAGATTTTGTTAGTTTCGTTTTGTATATGATGTTTTTAACGGCGCTCTTCCAGATAATTTGGTTACTGATCACATCAACAGCATTAAAACCGATAATTGTTTAGAAAATTTAGATCTAGTAACACCAAAGGAAAACACTAGACGTGGGATAGGTGGCGGTAATAATTTTAAAAATCCCAAAAGATCTATTATCTAGTAAATCTTGAGACTGAAAAAAAATGAAATTTAAATCAATAACAGCTGCTGCAAAATATCTTAAAATTCATTCGCAATCAATAAAAGATGTAGCTGATGGTAAAAGAAAATCAGCAACTTGAACATCAACATTTGACAGATTTAGTTTCAGATATGATGATTAATTATATTTCGTAATTCTGTCTTAGTAAGACAGCTGTGGGCAAACATTAAAACATCATCGCAATCAAATTTTAATGTTATAAAAGCACTATCATTAAGTTTATTTTTTTCTGCTGCTGTTAGGAGAATTTTATCATTTTCGCCCTGCATTACAATAACGTCAACAGAATAAGCACTATAACCCGACAGACATTTTCTAACTGCCTCAGCTACTTCCCTATAATTTAGTATATTAACTTTTTGATGATATTTTACTTCTGGAGATTTTGTTTCGCTAGACATTATTATTATAAATTAGATAAAAGTATATTATAATATGAATATAATGAAACGACTTGCTGATATATATGCTAACGACACAATCACAAGTGATAAAATCACTAACAACAAAGTCGCCAACAACAATGTTAACATAATCTCAGATAAATTTTCTAGTTATAGCGAGGATGATATTTTGTACGACAACAATGACGATGATGATGAAGTAGTTGCTGTAGCTGATAGAAAAAATTACAGCAGGCCGACAACTGGACGATATAATGTTAAGTATCACATTGCTAAAAACATAGTAAAATTTAATTTTTACTGTTGCCGAACAACAAATATTTTGGCAGCTTATCAAACCTTTTTTTGGTGTAAAAATAACTGACCATCAAAGAAATATAAAATATGATTTTATTTTTGCTAAAATATTTAATTTAATGCCAGTTTGTAATACAAGAAAATTACATTTAATTTCTTTATGTAAAACTATTAAATGTAAATCTGTATTTGTAAGATACGAACAAATTTATAATAATATTATTAGATCGCAGTCGATGAAATCGCAGTCGACGAGATCGACCGAGTTGGTACCCAGCTATTAAATTTATCGCTGTATCCTCTCCATTTAACTAAACTTTTCCCGCATTTTCGGATAACTTTTTCAATAACAAATATATCTTGGGAAGTTTTCTGAAGTTCCTGCTCGTAAAAACTACCAGTTATAGGCTCACCTAATAAATCCTTCAGCGCGTATATTACAGGTATTGTTAAAAGTACTTTATCAACGACAAATACTTCTTCGCTCCAGTTTGGAATAAATCCTTTTTGAAATGTTATTTTCGTCAGAGAAATTCTAACTTTATCACCAACTTTAAATTTCTGTCTTTGGTACATGTTTTCGTTCGCCAATATCGGATTTTCAATTGCGTCATTTGGCGACATTTTAGTGGTTCTGTGTTTTGTGTTATTATATTCGCCAACAATGCTCTGTAAATTATCAATATATTTATTTGTATTTTTTCGTTTATTTTGCGATTAAATCGCTCGACGACAACACTTTTACCTTCATTTCCTGTAACATATTTTTTTATATTATTTTGGAGCAAAAACTGCTCAAATTTTTATTAAAAAATTCTGCTCTGTGATCAGTCCAGATTCTATTTGGTTTTCTTTCTGTAGTTGTTATTATTTGTTTTAGCGAATCAGTTATCGACGTTCCTGTTTTGTCTGAAACTGGAACACTAAAAGCATATTTACTAAAAACATCTATGACATTAAAAAGATATCTCTTATCATTGTTAAATTCAGCTAGATTTAACACATCAACTAAATCTATCGCCCAGATATCGTCAACGGCATTTGCGACAACTTACGTCGCGTAAACTTTTCTTTTTAGGTTTGTGTAATTCAGCTGCCAGATCATCATACAATTCCTTTCCGAGTCCAAGTTTATATTTTGCTCCAGTAAAACCCTGCACCAACTTTTTATCAATACGTTCTCGTATATTTGTCGGTTTCATATCACGAAGTTCGTTTAACATTATTTTATCGCAGCCGTGCTTATCTTGTTCGTTGTCCCTGTAGCAGATATCATGGCGCATTGCTATCTCATCAACTTGATTGTAAGGTTCTTGTCCTGGCAGCGGATTATCAGTTTCATATAGTTGTTTATCAAGAGGATTATAAGGTCCAGTATATTTATGGCCCGGTAATGTCCAACCGCCTTTTGGTTTTGGCAATTTGCCAATTACTTTATGTGTGTCTATACCTGTTCCTATTATTTCTCTGTTGTTACAGTGTTGACAGCATGTGACAATTTTATTTTGCTCAAGACAGAGATCTCTATCACAATCGCACTTGCATATCATTATTAATTAGTCGTCTACTAAAATAACGTCCCTGACAACGTCGGGACATCCAGCTTCCAACGACTTTATCGCTGGGGACAATTTCTTTAAAAACATACTTTTTCTTTTTCCACAAATTGCGCAAATACTTTTCAGCATCGTCCTGTTGTTCTTTGTTTTTTTTCTGTTGTTTCATTGATATTTTCTGTTTTAGTTTTACATTTGAGACAATATGTTGACATTATATATTTGTAATTTAGATAAAATTTTGTGCAATCTCATCATTAGCATGAGAAGGATGCTTGTCAAATTGTAAAATAAATTTTAAAAAATTTACTTTAGGCTGGGACATTTGTTTAATGAACATTATACAATAATACCCACAAGCCAAAGTTCCAACAGGTTGAATTTGATTAGACGAATAATTTATTATTTTATATTTTTTGTTTATATATGTTTTTATTGCGTCGCTCGGTGGAAGTCCAAATGAGTCAAAATAATTGTTATCGTAAACTGCTACCCAATGTGTGCCAGATCCGTCGTTGAAATCTTGTATATTTATCACACAAGAACCACCTGTGATGTTAGCAAGTTCATTTTTATAATAAACTCCGTGGAAAGTTTTTACTTGTTTTAGCTTATCAAGTATATCAAAGTTACTTAGCGGGGCCGTGTTCCCGGCAATGTTAGTCCCCGGCCGATTCCAAACAGACCTGGCAGTAGTCTTCCCGCTAATTCCGCTATTAATGGTCCTATAAATCCGCCTTTGGTTGCTCTTCGACGTCGCGGTGTCTTTTTTTTCGTTGTCTTTCTTTTTGTTGTTTTTCGTCGTGGCATTATATTTATCAGTCACATAAAATTATACTAAAAGTTAAACTGAAAGTTTCTTTATACCACTGCCCTCAACTACTTTTTGCGTTGCGCCAGATATTGCGCCAGACGCTGCTGCTAGTCCTAATGTACCCAACAGCGGCAAAAGTTTTGGTATAAACGTTCTGGCTATTAGAGATTGTGCCGGACCGAAGAAACCACCGTGTTTTGCCATCGCTGTTATTTATGTGGCACTTAAATTTAAAACAAAAGCTTTGCCGCGATCGTACCTGTTCACCTGTTTTTTGGTTAACATTAATTTTGTTAAAATACCCTTGGAAATGTCAGGGTTGATTTTTAATGATACTTGCCTCTGCTTTGCAACAGCAGCTGCTAATATTTTAACTTGACCATCAGTCAAATATATTTCTTTTACAATATATTTTGTCATCTTATATTAAAGTTACAGATTCAACTTGCAAAATTATTTATAATTTTTAAACTTGTACTGTCATTTTACCTCCAACAGAATCAATCGTAATAAATCTGTCGCTGATCACTAACGCGTACACGTACAACTGTGCTACTGGAACTGCTCCAAGTGTCCAGGTAATTTTAATATCAGCTGTTGAGTCGACTGCTCGCTCACTATGTTTACTAACATCAAAATAAAATATTGGATAAAGTGTACGAAATTCGACTGCTGATATTTGAGATCCGTCTCCAACATCCTGATATTTTTGCACTGCGTCGAGCAGGTACATGTAAGGTCTAGTAATATTTTTATTAGCGTCATCTGCAAAATTACATTCTATCGCTCGTTCTGGATATTGCTTTCAATTTAGTCTAGCATGTATTATATATTCGTCTAACATCAGCATTATCAAATATCGCATTATTTTGTTGTTGGTTAGCACGTCGCGCTTGCCGTTGAAATACAACAAATAATTGCCTCGGCAGTTTTTCGTTTGATGTTGTTGTAACTCGCCATGTGTAGTCAGTAGTATTTGGAACTGCTGTTTGATATATTTTATGTTGCTGAAAATAAATTCTGTTTGTATGTTTTTGCAGCATATTATTTAATTCTGACATTTTTGTGATTGATGGTGTTATTCGTGGCATCCACAGCGCAAGTTTATTTATGATAAACTGTACATCAGCTCCGCCTGACCTAAACAGGCAATCGTTTTGTTCTGCTCGATCTAAAATAAGTGTATGTTGAACTCCACGAAATACTTTATTGTAATGGCGACAAAAGCCAAATATTATACTTAATGGCAACATCATTGTAATTTGACGTGATCCTGCTGCAAGTGCCTTTCTTATGGTATAACCTTCATTATAACGTATATTTTTTCTGACGATAGAAATGAGTTATTAATCAAATTCAACATTTCAGTGCCGGTTGCAGTACCACCTGGTGGTGTTATACCAAGATTAGTACAAGCAGCAGTAAGCGCGACTCTTGTAGCTGCATCACAGGCGGCTACACCTGGTTCGACTATACCTAGCGCAGCAGCATTAATAATAAGAAAATCTCTTACAGTTACAACATCTGCAGCGGCATTAGCTCCAGCCACTAAAAGAGGCGGACCCCCAGCTGAAAATTCAGACGATGCAATAAAACCAGACCCACCACTTCCGGTATCTTTAAACCACTTCATATTAGTTTCAGTCGATCTTGATTAATCGTCGAAAAACGAAATAATATTTAAGATTGTACTTGCAACTTGTAGGTGGCTCGAAATATCTTCTACTGTTTGATTAGCTAGTTGATATCTAGCACTTTTAAATAAACACCCACCATCATTTATAAGAGCTACTTCTGTGTTAGCTGCAGTTGCAACAGGCGGATTGGCCACTGTCATAATCAGACCTCGAACTTCCAGTATTGCTTTGTGTGGCAGTAGAAATACATCTTCGTCTCGAGTATTAAATGTTCTAACACCAGCTTTATTTGGTTCATTAGAATTTTCGTCTAGATACTCAACATACTCAAATTCTGTTACAGTGCCATCGATGTCATAAGTTTCTGCTAAATCGAGATAATTTTTAACAGACATTTTTTATTTATTAGACTGTATAAAATTTTATTGCGGCGCTGTTACTTTAGATCTTAATCTTTGTATAATCTGCTCGCCCTTTGGTGATAAAAGTTTTTTTGTTGTTATCATAGCACGTTGAGTTTCTTTTGTTGCAGCGATTTCTCATATAACTTGTTTGAATGTCGCAATCTGTGGTGCAGATTGGCCTTTAATTTTATCAGCCATTTTTTGTCCCACCGCAGTTTCAGCGGCAGATGCGGCTCCAGCTGCAAAAGCTTTTGACGCGTCAACTGCAATTGGTGCAAACTTACGCGCGATTCCCGGAGCATTTTCAATAATTTTAGTAAATATATTTCCCAAAAATCCACCAACTATTTTTCTTCGGTAAAAGTTTTGTTGTTTTATTATATCTGAGGTTGCATAAAACCGAAGTCGGTAGCTACGCTACTGCGCGCGTAGGTGTAAATAGCAAGTACCAACCTCGTTATTCAGATCCAGCTGTCGCCCTGATTGATTTGTCAACTGCATATTTATTGCTGTTATTTGATTTCAACATTTAGCGGATAATAAATAACTTGCCCTGGACTAATTTGCATGAACGATCCCGGTGGAACATCTGGCGAAAAACTATATATTGTTTGCCCTTTACTATCCTGGGCTGAGTAAGACCCAGAAGCAACAGAGCAATTTATTAATATTGTGTTTACGTCAGTTATATTTACCGGCAGTTCACCGTCATATGTTATAGTTTGTTCTGTGGTTGATCCGTATTGTTTGTGAGTAAATCCAATCAGCGACGCTATGCTTGTTGATGATAAAAAATCTATTATCAAATTATTATTTAATGTTATTCTAGCGCGTAATGTGTTATAATTCGGTACCAGTTCAAAATTGTCTGAAACTCCTCCATTTTTCGATATTAATTCGCGTATCGTCTTATTTAAATCAGTTACGTTGTAGGCTCCTTGCGGAATTTTAACTGATTTCCACGTAGGTCCTGGAGCTGGAGTTAAAGTAAAATTAAATTTATCGTTTACTCCAGTTTTTACGTTAGCCATGGAATGCCAACATGTACATGAAATTAGTCCAATTTCATACTGTTTTTTAGTGTCAAGTTGTATTGGCTGAATATAATTTACTGAAATATTTGCGCTATCTTTCGCGGCCGTACTAAAGTCTAGTAATAATGTTGTTGACATTGTTATTTATTATATTTTTACAAAATCAAATCGCCGCGATTAAATCACTATGTAAAGTTTCGTATTTGTCAGATGTTAATAAATTTTCCGATCTTAAATGATCAAGTATATCAATAATTTCATTGTCAATTTCAGCGCCAACATTTCCAGCTTCCTTTGATGATATCAGCAGCATTAATCTGCCTATCATTTCTGTTACTGATGCAAATATTTTTACCCCAGTTCCAGTCTTTTCTTTAGCTTTATCTAAACGAAGTTTATCATAACCATTAAATACATTTTTAAAACTCCGTCCTTCAGTTCTAAATTTTCTAGTTTTAAATTTTACTGCAGCATTTTTAAAAACACCAGCAATAACCCCATCTCGGGCTTTTTTGTAAAGTTCTATGAAATCTTTTTCTTCAGCTTTATCAATTTCATCTAAAGCTTGTTTACCATCTTTAATTTTTTTTATCTAATATAACAATTCAAGTGTCATATTCATTTTGTGTTAATTTATCAATATTATCAACATCTTTAATAATATTTTCTTTCATAAAAGTATAATAATCTGAATCTTCTATTTTCTTGTTTACCATTCCTTTTATTTCTTCAATTTGCTTCCTTCTTTCAGTTTTCCATGGAGATATAGTTAGTGGCTGTTCAATTTCTTCTAAAAATGTTATGCTCTCTGGTAGCTCAACTTGCATTCTTTCAGTTCTACTTCTTTCAGCTTCTTCTTTTCTATATTCTTTCACTCGATTTTCATCATTTATTTTGAATTTCCTTAAAAAATACCAACCCTTACCAAACCCGTTAATTCTATTAGCATCACCTATTTGATGAAAGGCATTAGCAATAATACCTCGCCTAATTTTAACAGATAGTGGTAGCATTAGACTCGTTACCAGAAAGTATCATTTTATTTAAATCATTAATAAGTTTATCATACCTTTCTTTTGGCCAAATTTTTAAATCATTAATATTATCAATATTATTTATATTATTTTCTTTAACAAATTCATTATATTCACCATCTGATATTTTTTCATTTGTTTCTTTTCCTAAAAAGTCGTCTTTTTTCGTCGACATCTAAAAACCTTATCGTTCTCTCACCAATATATTTTTGTTCTTTTTCAATATCCTCTAATCTTTCTGATAATTTTCCTAAAACAGTCCTAATTTCATGTGAAGTTAATTCTGCTAATCTTCTTTCAAATAAAATTGGATTATTGATCAGCCGATTTAGTTCATTTCGTCTAGCAACAGGATCAGCAATATTTGCTACAAGTACCTCAGCCAATCTTCTTCTTTCCTCATCAGATCTACCAATAATTTTTGCAGCAGCTGCTTCTTGTTGTTCTTTAACAATTCCAACCAACCCTTTTTCCTGTAGTCGCTTAAGTTCTTCTTCTGATAGCGGTTTAGTTTCAGGTTGTTTCCCAAGTAGTGCTTCAGTAACTTGTTTGAGAATCGTAGCTGTTGTTTCTGCAGCAGTTATTTGTCCACGTCGTGCTTGCTGTACTTTTTGCTTAAATTCTGCCTGAGATTGAGCAAGTTTTTTTAGATCTTCTATATGTTTTTTGTATTTTGCTTGTTTGTCCATAATTGTTATATAAACTTACTGCAGATAATTTTTAATACAACAACGAAACATTTTAGTTGGATCATGTGTAAGTTTATCAAGTAAGAAAAAGTTATATTTATCTTTTGTAGCTTTATGATAAAGTTCGATAAATTTATCTTTTGTCACGTTGCCACATTGCTCGCTTGCAATATTTCTAACGTCAACATTGTCCAGTCCCGGAAATGATATAAAACAACCAGCCTTTCGCCGAATAAATCTGTCTACGTTGTATAAACCTTGGACTAAATAAACAGAATTACATTTCTTATTACATGACAGTTAAAAATACGATCTTATTTTATTCATTTCTACAATGTTTAGCGGAATATCGTAAAAAAACAACTATCTTATGCCCGGACGAATCAAGTTGATTAACTGGAACAAGATCTTCTGGTTGTTTGATAATAAAAAAATCTTCACCAGCATCAAGATCATCACGAAGATTGTCACTGTATTTGCTTAGTAGCTCGTACTTATCTTGCTGTGGATTAATTGTATAAATATAAACTCGATCGTAGTTAAAATTATCGCCCAGTAGTAAATTCATAATCAAATTTGTTTTTCCCGATCCAGTTCGTCCAACAATAAGATAATGACAATCTGGTTGTTGTTGTTGTGGGGCTTAACGCCATTTTTCAGCACACGATAGGCTATACATGGCGGCCAGTATTAATGGTTGAGGAAGAAACCGGGAAATCCGCGGAAAGAACCACCGACCCACGAGAAGCTACTGGCAAGCTTTCTCACGTATCCACATTCGCCAAATCTTAGACTCGAACCCACGCAGACAGAGGTGAGATGGCAGTGATCCGTAACGGAGAGCGCTTTAGACCACTTGGCCACTCGGGGCCCCTTAATGACAATCTGGAAGTTCATTGTTGTGTTTATGTGTCACCAACCGCTCTGTATCAAAATTTAATATCGACGATTTTGCCATTGTAGATATACATTTTATGTTATATTAAACTGACTAATGTTGACAATTTTATGTTATATTAAATACATAATGAGCTATTATACAAATTTTGGAACATTAATAGGAGATTCATCAGCTGTAAGTACAACAATAACAAACGGCAAGATTGATTTATCGGGTTACTTGAAAAAAATTGGTGATACGATGACGGGAAACCTGTTTATGTCAAATCAACGAGTGCTAGGTTTAGAAACAGATTATCCGTCACCGAGAATTGACCTTACACAAGCTGTTAGTTTTGCACAACTTAAAATCAGTTGACGACAACAAGTTAGACAAGGCCGGCGGAACTTTAAGCGGTAACTTAGATATGTCAGAAAAAAATTTATAAATTTGGAGACCAGGTATCAACCAGCAAACTTAAATTATACGCAAGCGGTAAGTTATTCACAGTTGAGGTATGTGGATGATAACAAACTTGATAAAATCGGTGGAACGGTTATAGGTAATATCAACATGTCAGGAAAAAAAATTATAAATTTAGAGACTGCATATCCGCCAGAAAACTTAAATCAAACACAAGCTGTAAGTTATGCGCAGCTAAAATCTGTTGACAATAGCAAACTTAACAGAGCCGGCGACACAATGACAGGTAACCTTACAATGAGTAATAACTCCAAAATAACTGGATTACCGACAACATCACCACAGGCTGATGCTGATGCTATTAGTTATTCTCAGTTAAAAGAAGAACTTACCCTATATTTAAAAAAATCTGGTGCACCAATGTCAGGTAATATAAACATGAGAAGCAACAAAATAACTACGACATATGTTCCAGTTAACCCTAATGATCTGACAAATAAAGTGTATGTTGACAGTCTGTCTAGTGGTGTAAAACGAACTATAAACAATGTTGGGTATATTCCAGCACTTTATAAAGCAACTGACATCCGAGCCGAGTTTGAGTTAAGCGCATCAGTATATTATCCCGAAAATTATCCTTATTACGCTTTCTCTGATAGACATGAGTGGACGACAAACGGAGAAGTTGAAAATTTTGGATTAAAATTAAATGTCCAACTGCAGTTGCTATTTGGCAATTCCATTTGCGAGGCCGATTAAACTCTAGTGTTGGTCGAATTTATAATTGGCGATTGGAAGGATCAAATGACGATATCAACTGGACAACATTGTATAGCACAACAGACACTTACATTTCAACAACACAATATTTTACAATCCCGACAGAAAACACTGTTAACAAGTACGTCTATTTTCGAGTTAATGTTTTAGCTGCTGAACATCCATTTCCAGGATTGACAGCATTTCAAATATACACACTCGACGAACAAATTTAATCTAATGCTTTAAAATAATGTCAGAACCACCAATTATAACCATTGCAAGAGAATTTTATGATAATATTTTTAACCCTAAAATAGATGTTGGAGCTGTTAATGTAGCAGCAAAAACAATCCAAAATATGAAATATACTGGCATCAGTTTATTAAACAGACGAATATCGCCAGATCATGTTACTAATTTTATTCGCGTTCTGTATATGCGAGGACCACAACTGAAAAATGCAATAGAAAACTTTGATATTTTAAGCAGATACCTTCATCCTGATGATTGTCTAGGAGAACAAAAACAAGTTGAAATTATATTTAAAAAAATATTACTCGAGCTTGATTGGTCTAACATAGATTTGATAATAAAATCAGACTTAATAAAAGCACGAGTTTATAGTGGAAGAACACTGGAAGAAAGACGAATAAACGAAAATCATACTCGTCTTGACAAACTAGCTCAAAATAAAAAAATGAGAATAAAAAGAAGCAGAGATTTATATGATAGTTTTTCAAAACTAGGTATATTTAAATATCTCGGTATGTACTACCATGACAAAGAAACCTTGGTTAAAATTGTTACTATGACGTCATACGCAGAGTTAATTATTAAAGTGTACGCAAACGCAATTTTACCAATGATACGTAAAAGGGACCCAGAATTTGATCCGATTATTGTTAACAAGTCTCTAAAGATAATCAAAAGTTTAGACGATGAAATTAGTAATCTTAGTGATGATGAGCGAGAAAAGTTTTTTGAAGAAGTCAATCAAACAAAGTTGGAAGTAGTCTGACTCTTATTATGATATAAGTGAAGAAGACGATGTTCCATTCCCATCAATCCAGTACTCTAGACAATTGTCACTACGAAATCATTACAACGAAATTAAAACAATACTCACAAAACCATATGAAAAATTAATGTTAAAAGTAGCTTCTGCTGTTGGTCTTCTTACAATTGAACTAGATAAACTTTAGAAATTAATGTTAGCAAATTTCGTAGTCGCATATGCAATTATCAGACAACATCTTGTTCTCAGAAATTTCACGTTAGATCAGTTCAGTTTAGTATTAGGGCATATTGATGAAACAGAAATCGATTACAGCAATTTGGTGAATAAAACAGATTTGTATGAGAGTGAAGTAGGAAATAGTTTTGATTCATATGCTTGGTTAAAGAAACAATATGTACTAACAGATGAACGATATGGTGATACTTCGTCAGATGTTTATGAAAAATATAGAGAGTTTCTAGCTGATCTTAAAAATAATAAGTTCCGCGAGTTTCTTGATTCAATTGTTGGTGTTCGAGTTTTTAATATTACATAAAATATTGTATAATGAAAAAAAAAATCATCGATTTCAATCACATTTCCGAAGAAATTCCAAAACAAGATGTTGAAGCACTAGTACAATATTATAAATTTTATCATAAAAACCTCTGGTGTGTAAAAGAATGTTATAAATACTACCGTAGAATACTTCGAGTAATATCATATTTACCATTGTTAATGACTAGCTCTGGTATAATTTCAAGTGCAGCATTATTAAATCCGTTTTTGTTAATAATATCTGGTGTCGGTGTCTCTCTTTAAACAGCATGTAAAAAGATTGAACCCAAACTTGAAACAAAAAAAAATTCTTGTAAAACAGCAAGTATAACTTACAAAAGACTACTTGATCAGATACGATCTTACTTGCGAGGTGTAAAATATGATATGGACGATTTAATACGCGAGTCTCGTATTATTGATAGTATGTTAACGGATATACTACCAATGAGAGTCAGCAGGTATGAAAAAGATTATCATAAAATATGGTTACAACAGTAGACCGATCGTCATCCTGCTGTTTAATTTTGTATAGCTTTAGAAATATCATTATCAAATAAAACATCAACTATATTATCAATAAATGTCATCAAATCATCTGACCAACCTCTTATTCGTTCGTCATTTTCATTTGCGAACAGCCATACTGACCCATATTTTGGTGATATATGACATCCAACTTTTTTGATACAATTACTTATTATATTAGGTTTTATGCCAGTATAACTTGAGGCTTCTCTGATTGAATCAAATCTCTTACAAAATTTGTTTGTCAGATCAAATCCAACATGTCTTATTGATGATGGATAATAACCCATATTATATAATATTTCATTGTTCAATATGAAATTTTGTCTAAATTCATAAGGTACATAAATATTGTTTTACTAGGGTAGTGGAGGTCTCCAGTCCAGAATCCGCTTTTGGTTTAGGATCAGCCTATTACTTTACTGAAATTTGGATGAGGAGGGTGGTTTTTTGAGTAGAGGAGGTCTCTGAAGTGGTGAAAAAATGTCAGAATATATTTATTTTGAAGGGGGTGGGGGTCTCTGGTCTAGAATCCACTTTTGGTTGAGGATCCGCCTATTAGCATACTACTCACGCTGGGACCTTTCCACTAATAACTACAACCACACCTCAGAAAGTCTACGGTAGCCGCCATCACATATACATATACCTTCTTTATCAAATTACGGTACATCACATCATCATTGCTTTCATTATGGCGGCTGGGCTGAAATGACTTATTTCCAAGTTTTTTCATTTAAGCATGAACACGCATTACTTTATTTTTCTTAACTTGAGCAAATAATTCCATAATGTATCGTACTATTTTTTGATACGGTTCTATTTCGTCTAGCGTACTTTATTGTCTGACTGAGTTCTTCGCCATTTTCCAAGTATGTATCCATCTTTTCATTGTATCACGCCACTGAATTATTTCCGAGGTGGAGTTTAGTAGAAAAACCACAAGGTGTTTCGATTCTTCACTTATTGTGTTTTCTGAGATTTTAGTTTCATACTGTTTCTGATAAAGTGAAATCTATGACTGAATCGAAAAATAGGCCTAAATTTTTATACACATATATACATATACATCATAGAAGTGTTGCATGTCTTAAATAGAATTAATGAAGCATTTGTATATCCTTCCAATTCTAAGTTTCACAGATAACAAAGTTCACGTACACTGCTCATAAGCTAGAAATTGTCACCACATCCGACAAAGTGCTCCATAATCTATATGAAAAGAAAAATCTTGGTTGGCATAGTCCCTCAATGAATCAGATACATTGGACAGAAATACAAATGCGCAAAAACGAAAGAAAACCACTTCCTGTTCAAATTTAATATTCTTACTTCGAATGTAATGAAACTAACAATTATATACTGAACCCAGATACCTTTATTTTCCAAACAAACTGTTTGTATTGTAATGAACGTGTCACACTTCTTCCTGATCACGTAATGGTTGTGCTCTCGCTTGCGCCATTCCCATTTTCCCAGTAATCGGTTCCTGATTGTGCCGCAGACATCGCCTTGTCTCTATCTATCAGTCCTGGCTCAGTTGAAGGTGTGACCCTTTACTAAACTGGTTTCCACACTAATTTATAGCATGTATCACGGTGTGCACGTAAATTAGGGCCACAGGTGAAGGCGATTGGACTGACAGGATATCTAGACATGCTGATAATGATGAAAACAATATCAAAGATCCAGTTGATGATAAAGATTGTACCAATAAACGTAATTTGGATAGTATTGATACTACAATCCATCGAAATTACAATTATAAAACCTTTTCAATAAAAGATGGTAGCACGACGAAAATGCACATTGGATATAAATTAATATTAAATCAGAAACACTATATAGCTATAGATAATACTGACAAGACAAATACAAAATATGTTTATGATAATAGAGCTGATATTATTGGTGAATTAAATAATGAAGTAAATTACATAGAAATAACACTTACTAATTCTGTGATATATAATATACATAATTATAATATCCAACCATATAAAACTCCAATAAATTTCACAGTCGCAAAGCATGATGGGAATTATGATATTCAACTGGTTGAAAATAATTACTGTATGCTTTGGAAAGCTGTAGAAGCAATTATAAACGCAACAGTTTGTTTTTGAACGGAAGAGAAATTAGTTTCCGAATTGAAAACATAGTGCAATAAATTTTGGAGATGCGCATTTGGTTATAGCGCCCCGTTTAAGGAATTCTTAGATTTGTGTGATTTTACTTGTTTGATTATTGGAATTCGGTGCAATGGAAATATTCCGTAGCCCGAAATAATTAGCCAGTTATTAGGAGCAAACGTCACGGAGAGAAAGTGTTAGTGAGTTTCCATGATGCCATGGTCAATGAGTAGCGAATTCGACCCAAACCGCATGACTGTCCCTGTCATAATGTAGTCCTTAATAAAATCTAGTAGTGTACCTTGGTGTTGTGACTGCAGTGGCAGTATTTACGGTAGGAAACCGGTAAATTACACAATGGAATAAAATGAGAAGGGACTCTGCAGATACCGTTTATGTCGCCATGGTGGCAAATGTGATGTAGTTGTATTGGCGTAATGTGCCTTGGAACCATGGATTGACTGGCCTAAGGTGGCGTAGTTAAAACAGTTCCCTGTGGTAGGGGATATTTGTAGAGTTTCTACGTCGTGAACTGCTGACGGTACGGAAAGTTGATGAAGGGAAACTATGCAAACGTGCGGTTGATAGATATTTGGCAAGTTGGGAAATCTGTGGTTTTACATTGATTCGAGTAAAATTTATGTATAGAATGGACACGTCGGGCTTTCTAACTTACAACTGAAGTTGTATAGAAGTCTTTGGAAATTTGGGGTAAACTTATGACTTCTAGCGGGAATCGCGCCAGGGTTTGACACCGCTCGGTCAAGCAAAGACCCCTGGCTTGTAACAATAGGTTTACGGGATAAACACCAAAACGCCATTCTTTAAGAAAACCTCCCAGTCATATTGGTTTTTCCGGTCTTTATAATGATTCCTGCAACAAAATCACACCACATAATTTTGTATAAAGGCGGTGATTATGTTGAAATTCAATTTCAGAGTTAAAATTAATTTTGAAAAGGAACTGGAACAGGATACTATCTACCAAGGAAGCTGTAGGCGCTCAACATCTTGTTGATATTAAGGTAGCATTAAAAGAACTGGTTGATAGTAAAACATACCTCGAACAGACAAAACAAAAGTATTTTGGTCATTTGCTGAAAGAGTCCCAAACAGAAATGCAAGGAAATCTTAGGAGCTGTAAAACCAAAAATAATAAAGTCTCGGTTGGAGTACACAAAAAGAAACGTTAGTGAACTACAAATATCAAAACTATCTGTAGTAGAAAAAAAATCTGTTATTCTAACATTAAATGATTACCTAGCGCATGTTTAATACGCTTCGTATTGAAAACGACCACCCCCATAAAAATGTACACTAATAAAATAATTGTATTTGATGATACGTAAATTGCTAACAATAATATGAATAAAATAAAACAATAATTCTCACCATCGCGAAATAAAAGCTATAACTTTATATATCTAATCCACTCATATTATGATATGACAAACTATATTCGACGAAATACAAAATGCTTTGCTTTATTGTATGGCTTAGGTAATAATGATAGCAAGCAAATACGTCATGATCGTTTTCTTGTAGACAAAAATAAACAAAGTTGCAAATATCTATAATAAATGTACAGTTGACCCATATTCATGCACAGTCTCTGATAAAACATCTTTAAATGCACAAGAGCGATATAGAAAAGGCTTTTATGAGGTTTTACTATGCCATACAGTATTTGCAAAAAGATACTACTAGCTTTTTTATGTCAGTCCCTAGGACAGTCATCGTCTGATTAATGCATGTAGGCTGTCACGGACAGAATTCATTTCGTTTCCTTACGGTCTGTTGTGTGGGTTGTTGCCTTCATCGATCTAAGTACATATTTGAATTCAAATGCACTCCGGTGGCCTAAGTGGTTAGAGCGTCCGCGTCGGAAGCTGGAGGTTGTGGGTTCGATTCCCGGCCGAGTCATACCAAAGACTTGCAAAAATGTTACTAACAGCTGCCTCGCTTGGCGCTCAGCATTAAGAGGTTAGTGTTAGGGCTGGTCGGCCTGGTGTCAGGATAATGTGACTGGGTGGGACATCATGCTACATGTCTGCGGCATGATGCCCCAGTGCTAGACATCACTATAAACTGCCACATTGCATACATCGTAGCGATATGACTGAAAAATTGTTAAAGCTACGTTAAAAATTTGAATCACAACACATCACATCACTGGAGTTCTTAGGGATAAAATGGTAGGAATTCCAGAGGCACTTCAAACAGTTACCTCATGTGAAAAAGTTTATGGTCAATGTTCGTGTGCATGCAATAAGTTTTGACTCACGATCGATATCACAATCAAATCATTGAATATTTACCTGCATTAATTTTAAACAAAATCTGTCTGTCTGTATCTTCCGTCAATCACGATGTTAAGAAGTCTCTGATTCAAATACTTGTGTTTTCCATGCCCGATAGAAGGCCTAAATTCCTTTATAATAAACTATCAATTATATATAGCGAAATCCATCTGAGATGAGCCTGATTGTTCTTCTTTTTATTGTATTCGGAAACCACTGTTTTGACACCAGAATGATATAGACAGCGCTACGTTTCTTAACAAGGGAAGATGTTGCACAGCTGTGTGTAAATGGTGCCAACCGATTTGTGCGTACCCGTGATTTAAACACAAATTTTTCAAATACATGCATGTTGTTTTTTTTTTTTTGTTTTTTTTAATTTTAGCATATAATACATATGTGAAACATAGTAGATATGTTTATTACTTATCAGATTGCCAAAAAGAAACAAGTTTACCTCAAACAATCAATAGCTTACAGAATTAGGCCGTTTTCAAAAAAATTATATCGTTTCTGATTTAGGTTAATCAAGTTCACTTTGCAAGGAGTCTCGCTATTGTTGCGATATAACTTAAAAATTGTTAAAGCTACGTGAAAAATCCAAATCACACACACACACACACACACACACACTGTGAAAAAAGCGGTATGGTCAGATTATACCATTTTCAACTTAAGTTAGTGAATGTTTTCATAAGCATGTCAATAAGCCAACATGCAAACATAAGAACACGAATTAGTTCAATTTAATATGAAAATTGTCAATAAAAAAGCATTATCGATAGTTTACACATCGTGAACCAGGAAGTATTATTAGGTAATAATTACTCCGATCTTTTTTATCCAATATTCTCATGCATAAGACGCCAATCTCCTGTCCAAAAAACGTATTCAATGCGTGCCTCTAAACGGCGAAAATGCCATCAAACGCGCATCCAAATAATTCGTACATGAACATTTAAATCACATATGTACCAACAAAAATTATGTCGACAAAACATGTTAAATTCATTGCGAATGTTATGTTTTAAAGTAAGCACGAAGTAAATGAAAAAATAGTATCATAACCTTTAAAAACGACAAACACCATGAAACAGTCCCCTCCCCCCCCAAAAAAAAATAAAATAAAACTCTGTCTTTGGACTACTCCTCGGAGACAGGGCATTCATACTATTTCAGAAACCGCACATGGTCAAAAAGCATAATTTGATAGCCTCTAAGACGACACTGTAAAATGTCACAAAACTCGAAACAAAGCAGTCTTAGACTCGCGATTTTTTAAAAGCCTCTCTTATAGGCTACACAGCCACAGTTAACTTCCCTTTGCATATAAGCTGATTATTTCCTCTTTATAATTAGTGCCCCAGCACTACCAAGTCATCGGATCCTCGTCCATCCTTCTGTCTGTCTGTCCGTCCCTCAATCCGTCAACAATTTTGGTTTCCAAAATAACTGCACTGGGAATTATTGGATTTTAGCCAACTTTGTCATGTATCTATGTTCTTCAATGTCTTTGTCTGTACCTTGGTATCTTTATTACCTTTCCTTGCACGCTAAGCCACATTGCGCACGTTCTTGTCTCTTCCCGCTCACATTATTTTGGGGCCAAGTCCCAGGTAAAAAAAAACAACAACAGAAAAAAAACAGAATGGGCATAATATATGTACCCCTATGGAATGCATATAACCCAGATTTACATAATTTGTACCACTATTGCGTGCCCACAAATCCGAACTTGCATAATTTGTACCACTCTGGGGTTCCTATAAATCCGAATTCGCACATTGCGAACTAAGTGCCCCTGACAAGGACATTACGAGGCAGCCGACATACCTAGACAGATTTTAAAATATAATAATTATTTAATTATATTCTTTATTTTTGTCCTTTTGTGTACTAGTCTGTATTATGTATAACATTAAATTAGAATTATTGGAAATAATCAATATTGTATTGCCTGTCTTTTATCTCGTTATCTTTTTTGTATTAATTTTAATATGTAAAACATTCACCTTCCTGTGTTTCCACGAGTTAATTTTTAATCCTGTATTTAACTGGATAATTAATGCCCTGCCTAGCTCTACTGGTCAGGTCAGACTTGGATAGGGCCAGCCTTAGGCCGATTGGACCGATTTGGCCATATCAGGCCCCGCTATCACAGGGACCCCTCGCGTTAGTAATTGTTAAAAATATATCTATAGAGAGAAAGTCATTTTAATGTGATAGAAAAATTGTTCTCTCAAAACCATATGAAAAATATAATTAATCTCATAACTAGTTACACACACTGCCCTTGGAATAATCATGAAACATACACAGTAATTCACACCTTTTGTGGTTTTCAATCTGATCTTGATTAATATGAAAGGAGAAAAATATCGAAATAATTGTAAGAAAGGAATTTGTATAGAATTTATTATTCACTAAGGATAATGAAAGCATCAAAAGGTACAACTGGTAGTATATTGATAATATGTACGTACAGAATTGACGACAAATAGCCACAAGACACCAACTACAATTAAAAACAAATATAACACGGCAATGAAAAAGTGAATTCCGCGAGTGAACATTGCGATATTGACGCAACACGTGTCTCATAACAGGGCACGAATTTCATGCTCAAAATCGTATGATATGTCATAATATCACTGTTATGAAAAGTGTACGAGTGAAATTTATCGGTATCTGTCTGAGTGTAAGACTGAAATTATTGTCCATATGTATACATCCGTAATACTTGTCATCTCAGTCTCCGGAAATCGTAAACCCTAGTCACAAAAACGTGTAGACAGTTGTTACTAAATATACGCAACCTACTGTCTGTCATATATATCGTACACCTGATGAAACTCTTTTCCCTTTCTTAAAAAAACTCCAAATGAAATTAATTTGTAAGTCTTACGGGACTTGCTGCCAAACACAAGACGAAAAGGTCCAATTGACGAAACTTCTTGACACCTGTATAAAGGTACATTTTACCTAAAATTAGATTAATTGCGTCCAACAAAAGACCCGATTTGTTAAAATATGGTAAACAAGTATATCATTCATATACTTCTCTTCAAAATCTGAATTATCCATAGATTTTGTCACTTTTACAACTTTCCAAGATGCGTTAGTGTACATGTACAACAACTCAGAGCATGCGAAAGCATGATTCATTCAGACACTATCTCACATCATCGACGCACACTCATGCCTCTACCAATGGCAACCACTGTGGCTCAGTGATATTATAGGCCGATTCGAATTCAAAGGTTGCAGGTTCGAATTTTACCAGGGCAAGGCCGAATCAGATGCGGTGGCGCATGGCTGAGTAGAACATGTTACTCCCATTGAATAGGCACTATATAGTCATTGATGTCCTGCTGTGTCCTGAAACACCAACCAACCAATCATACAAGTACTTTCAAAAATTTTAGTCGTTCACCTTCCATGAGAGTACATGCGGACCGTATATAACTTCTGTGATCATAAACGATGGTCTGTTATTAAAGTTGTACACAGGTATTGTGTGAACATGGCGTATCCAGTAATTATGTTTGTGCTCGTTACGGTTGTGATATCGTTTCGGAGAGCAGATGGACTTCCTCTGACATCGTGTACTGAAGGATATGGTAATATATTTTGCTGGTTGAACATCTCTCTCTCTCTCTCTCTCTCTCTCTCTCTCTCTCTCTCTCTCTCTCTCTCTCTCTCTCTCTCTCAGATGACTGTTCATGCCAATCGGTTTTACATATCAGTCTATATAACTATCACTGTGTTAATCGAAAAATATATGCATCTTCTTACAGATCGTTGGAGCTGCTAAATGCATGCAGACAGGTAGCCGACTGCAGACATTAATTTCCCGTATAACAAAGAGAAAATCAAAGTAAATTGTTTCAATTATGTATATTACTGAGAAATTTAGAATTAATAAATATTTATTTTAACTACGGTATATACTGGGTTGACCACGTGTGCCAAGCTCACCGTTACGGATCTATTTATAAATACGTTGACGCAGTCACACTTGACTATTAAGCACGGATGGTGCGTGGTCAAACATAAAGTAAAGACGGAAGTGATAGGACAGTCAGAAGAGTAATGATAGGAAAGGTAGAAATAACTAAAAGAATGTCAGTGTACGTTTTCGTCCCTTCATACTCAGACCAATCCGGCTACCTTAGCGGCGATGAGATAGAGAACGTCGACAGGCACAGCCCGGAGAATCGCTAGGTCTTACTTGTAGCTGACTTGTTTATTAGAATGTGATTTTGGAAAGCTCCTGCTTGAGATACCAAGTCAGGAGCTTCTGCAGATGGCAATTTGTTCCATGTCCCTATTGTACATGGGAAGCTGAACTTGAAACAATTTGTCGATGCTGATTTTAATCGGAAATTATTCCCTTGGTTTGTCCTAGTTTGGCTCCATGCCAAGGTCAGTTATTTGTCCGCTGGTATGTCCACTAGGTTGTTCGTAATGTTATACAACATGGTCAGCTGGGCCTTGGTTTGCCTGGATTCAAGTGATTCCCCCTGGAGATGGTTCAACATTGCACTGACACTGCTAGTGTTACGATATTTATTTATGGTGAATCTAGCAGCTCTCCTCTGAACCATCTCTCTCTTATTAGATCTTTATTATGTGGGTTCCACAGTCGAACAATACTCGAGACCTGGTCGAACCAAAATGAAATGTGCTGCACTTTTTACTTCATTGTTGATTTGGAGGTTGCGGCGCAGGAAACCAAGGTTACTGTTCCCTTTTTTCACTATCTTGTCTATGTGCCTTTTCAACGAGAGGTCTCTGGACAATTCAACCCCGAGATATTTAGTTGCCTGCTCGTTGGCTAACTTGTGCCCGGGATTCTTCCTTCACCATTTATACTTCCCGCCATGTATAGCCTATCCTGTGCTGAAAAATGGCGTGAAACTCCACAACAACAACGAATGCCGCATAAATGATAAAAATTTCTGTTGGATACGTATCTTAAGTGGTACTGGTGATTCTAATCGGCTTCATGGTGTGGGTGGGTGTAGTATAATATCACGTATTGCATGTAGTAACTGAAAACGGGTATGCATGTAATATGACTTGTCATTCATGGGATTTGGTTGACTGGAAGAAGACCAATATGGCTCCTCCCTTCAATAGCATCGTGATGTTTACCACAAGCAGTGCAAGCAAGGCCCAATGTATATGTAAAATGTAACGCTCGGTGCATCCTGCATAGTCTGCATACAACACCATAATTACAGTGCAGTAACTCAATTCCGTCACAATGCAGTGATTTATTGCGTGTAAAAGCAATACCAAAATGCCTATTTTAGCCCTTATGAATTGTTTCCGCACCTCCAGATGTAAATGGTTGTTTTTTAAAAGGTAATTTATAAAGTACCTGTTATTACTATACGTGGCATTGGGTTATACCACACCCACACACCCTATGAAGCTTATTCGCACTACCAAGAGCCATTAAGAAATAAAAGGTATGTACATTGCTGATAAAGATCAGATGGGACAAAACTAAGTCGAGATGCGAAGCACGTCATTAAAAAAGAGAAGCCGTATTAGTTCCTGTATAAATCAGTACTATTGGGTTCACCTGAGAATAATAACACTAGTTGGACGAGCCTTTCTGTGGCCGAGTGGTTAAAGCGCTCATCGTTGCTGATCACTGCCATCTCACCTGTCTGCGTGGTTTCGAGTCTCGGTCTCGGCCAATGTGAGTATGTAAGCAAGCTTGGCGGTAGCTTCTCGGGGGTCGGTGGTTCTTTCCCGGGTTTCCCCGGGTTCTTCCTCCACCATTCATACTGGCCGCCATGTATAGCCTATCTTGTGCTGAAAAATGGCGTTGAACCCAACAACAACAAGCCTTTCTTTTACAAAGAAAAACGAATCGTTCACATGTCGCGATCACCGTAAGGCAAACTTTGATTGGGCAATATGGGCTAAAATATTCAACCATGTGATTGTCATGTGTAAATATACCTCCGCATTCCGTGTTGATAATATGTACATTTATCTACAGTAGCAGAACAGATGATAAATGGCCACAACTTCCATCCCATTAAAAGTTATAATTTTCTGTAGTCACCAACACTCCCCCTCCCCCCAAAATATAATTATTCGGCAATAAAAATAGCGAACACCGAGCACGAATCTCGTGATTAAGAAGCTCGACTCGCAATAAGCACAAAGTTGAGGCAGAAAATCCGTTTATGCTTTATGATGTATCTCTTGTGGAAGATGTACGCTTTAAAACATTCTTCAGCGGTCGGAGTACAAGACTGTAAATAATGTAGAATTACACAATCCTTAACTGCTTGTCTGCTACATCTACAGGAATTGCAAACAGTCACAAGAACATATGACAGTTGCTTGAAAATGTCATAACTTACATTATGGCTTGCACATTTTTACGTAAAACAATGGAATTTACGACTTTTCCTGAATTTGTAGCGAAGTACAAGGATAAGAGCTAATTGGCCACGTTGTTTGAGGCCTGTCACGTAAGGTGTTTTTTAATGCCTAAAAGTGTAACAATTGTCCAACACAATATGTGTGACTATTCAGTATTGAATAGTAAACATGTAATAACAACGTACAACAAAAGACTATTCAGTATTGAATAAACTTGATTCAGTAGCGTCCAACAAAAGAAGTGACTATGCAAATTTGAACAAGTAAACGTGCATGATAAAGTTGGACAAGAGGTGACTATTCAATATTGAATAAGTAAAATCTATGTATACTCCTCTTTAAATCTTTCTTTTCTACAGGTTTCATCACTTTTGTTTCCTAGTACTTAAAATTTGGAGTATCTGAGGGCGAGATTCATCGAGTCACTATTCCACATCAACGGCACTCTCTCAAGTCTCTATCAAATGTTAACTGTCGTGACTCGGTGATAGAGAGCCTGACTCGCAATGCAATGTTCGCGGGTTCGAATCGTACGCGAGCCAGCAGAAGTCATCTATCATTGTGTATACCTGCAAGGCCCTTTACTTCCATGGAGCCGGCACTAAACGGTCATGGATGTGCATACTGTGTGGTTAAAATCCAAGCAAACAACCAACAATTACGAATACTTTTAGTCTTGCATCTTCCATGAGTGTGTGTGAACTAATAAATTGTTATTTAACTTCCGTAATAATACACGATGGTCTATTTACGTGTTGAACATAAAGTTGTTGATAGACATTGCGTGGATATCATGCATCAAGTATAAAGGTTTGTATTGGTGAAGGTTGTGGCATCTTTTTTTTTTTAACAGCAAACGATGCTCCAGACATCGTGTAGATACAAGATTCTTTTGTTGAGCATTGCGAATATTCCTCTCATCCTCCAACAGCAACGCCGATATCTGCCAATCTATATATCTATCAGTCCATATACATGCCTAACGATCTCGTTTTATATCACTTGTGTCTCTAAATATACATGTGTCTGTCGCTAAAGCATGAAATGCACGTGAATAGCGAGCTGAGTGCAAACACTAATTTCCCGTATGAGCAAGACTTGTTCCTTCTGAGAAAAACTGACATTGACAGAAACGCAAATCTATTGAAGTCCGTATATTATTTTGAAATTAATAATTATGTAATGGACCGCTCAGGTTTCCTAGTGGTTAGAGCCTCCGCCTCGGATGCGGGAGGTCGCGGGTTCGAACCCCGGCTGAGTCATACCAAAGACTTATAAAAATGGTACTAACGTCTGCCTCGCTAGGCGCTCAGCATTAAGAAGTTGATGCTAGAACTGGTTGGCCTGGTGTCAGGATAATGTGACTGGGTGGGATAAGATACCACATGTTTGTGGCATGATGCACCAGTGATAGACGTGACTATAATCTGCTACACCGCATACATCGTAGTGAAATGACTGAAAAAAGTATTAAAGCTACGCAAAAATCCAGAGGGGGCCCCGAGTGGCCGAGTGGTCTAAAGAGCTCTCCGTTACGGATCACTGCCATCTCACCTGTCTGCTTGGGTTCGAGCCTCAGATTCGGCGAATGTGGATATGTGAGAAAGCTTGCCAGTAGCTTCTCGTGGGTCGGTGGTTCTTTCTGGGGGTTTCCCGGTTTCTTCCTCCACCATTAATACTGGCCGCCATGTAAAGCCTATCTTGTGCTGAAAAATGGCGTTAAGCCCTACAACAACAACAAAAATCCAGATCGCACTCATAAGTATGTAATAAATCCGTACGTCAACAACGGTGCAAGCCAGGTTGATCATGTGCCGCTCATACCGTACAAATTAAGTTGGGCACTTATGGTACCAAGATCAGTTTGTATGCAGATAATTGATGATAAAATGATGGGAGCATTTACTTTAGATGGAGAAGCGAAGTTCTTTATTCACAGAAAGAAGGAAAGCAGAATTAAATCGTGTGAAAGCGTCAACTGTTGGATTCCCTCGAAGATAATAAGACTTCCTGACGACGTTTACTGTTACATATAAATCGAATCAATAGTAGCTATATTTGATGGACAGTAATTGATTTGCGAAATTGCCACTAAATGTCGACGGTGTGACAATGATTTTGAACATGGTCAACAAGCTTCAAAGAAAGTAATGATTAAATTATAAGAGATGGCACTATTAGATCTCTTGCGAGGAAAGCACCAGGTCTCCTATAGAAATAGGAAGGCTTGTATAATCGTTCACCAGATCATCTTCATATAACCAGATAATTCACAACATAACACCATTAAATAGGTACGATCCGAACAATAATTGCTACCTAACAAGCAAGGCTGCACGTTTGGTTGTTGTTCAAAACGAGCCAGGTTTGTTTGTTTGAACTCTACGGCTAGTTTTGTTTCTGACTTGGTCTTCCTGGATGAGAAACAGTTGAGATTTACACAAGCGACAATAAAACCAGAATACAATGTTCCAATCCGAGTTTAAGACGTTGCCCTCAACAATTTGGTTCTTTACAAATATCTGGATACAAGTCAGATACAAGGACAGAATTCATAGATAAACAGCTAGAAAATAATAAACCTCTATTGTTTTTGTTGCTGTTTACATTGTTTTGTGTTCTGTATGTTTTTATTTTGCCGGAGTGTGGAAGCTTATTTTTAGCTCATGTTTATTTCCTATTATAACTTGAAATTATATAGATAAAGATAAGTTTTTTCACGATACAAAACGTACATAAATATTATCAGGGAAAAGAATTACATTATGAGCAAATAAGTTGGTAATTGTATGGGAGTGTTTGGTTAATATATACTGCATCAAGCGTAGATAGAGGTCTGATATGTGATAGTTTATAGTATATTATTATTCCCGGACATGGAAAAACTTTCCATTAGTCCCTACCTACCTCCACACACACCTTTGTCATTGATTTTTGTCCTTACATTCTTAATCATTCACACCAGATTATTACATTTGTCTTCCTAGAGCCTACAATATTAAGACGTGTTATTATATTTGTCAGTTTTTATATTTGTCTTCTTAGAGCCTAACACTTTCAGATCACAGGATTTTACATTTGCCTTCGTAGAGTCTACAACATTCAGATCACATATATTACTACCTTCACCTTTCAGTCTTCCTACAACCTTCACCTTTCATACCACAGGCCATTATATTTGTCTTCCTACAACATACCTCATTAAGAGATTATTACATTTGTCTTTCTCGAGTCAAAATATTAAGAAAACTGTCAATTATATGAATTAAATGTGCATTCCCGACATTTAGTATGTATATCACATGACTCATTTTACTTTCAGTTTATGCCGAATGCCGTTTAACTACCAATCCAAATATGAAAGATCTTCCCAGCAAGATTGAAGGAATTGTGTATTTTCGTCAAAAAGTGGTTAGTATGGTAGAGGTAGTTGCATTGGTGTTGTAATAGTTACCGAGGAGATGCAAGTAGTAGTAGTAGTTATTGTAGCTGTAGCACCACCAGTTCTAGTGGTGGTGGTGGTGCTGATAATTAGAATAGTTGCAAGTTTATTCATCGAATGTTTCTGAATGAAGGTTTAATGACGAAATATGACTCGAAACTTTATATTAGTAATCAAACGTGCCCAACCTAGCGAATCTGACACACGCACATGCATATTATAATATCGCAAGGACAAGTATATAAGGTTTATAATATGGCAAGGAATAGTATGCAAGGCTTATAATATCGCAAGGACTAGTACATGAGGCTTGTAATATCATAAAGACTAGTATACAAGTCTTATAATATCGTAAGGATTAGTGTATAAGGCTTGTATCATAAGGACTAGTATATAAGGCTTATAATATTGCAAGGAGTAATACATGTATATAAGGTTTATACTATCATAAGGACTAGTACATAAGGATTATAATGTCGCAAGGGCTAGTATATAAAGCTTATTATATAGTAAGGTCTATTATACAAGGTTTACAATATCGCAAGGACTTGTATGTGAAACTTATATAACACACGGATTAGTATAAAAGGTTTGTAATATCGCACGGACTAGTACATGTATATAAGGCTTATACTATCGTAACGACTAGTATGTCTTATGAGTTACTCCCCACCTCCGTTCTTATGTGGAGTTGGATGGAGCACCGTAGCATCATATCCCATTACATCTAACTGTTGTACTGTCAATAAAGAGGGAAAATGAGATCTGACGAATAGTATGTCCGTCTATGTTATTAATGTTTACCTACCATATCATATCATCATTAGTCATATCAGTTAATTTCATGTCACTCGAGTATAATTTATCAGACCAAGTATCGTCGATGCCCGTGCCTTCTATTTTTTTTTTTTTTTTTGTTTGTTTATCCAATGCTAGAAATATTATTTTTCCGCTAGCGGCGGAATTAATGTTTTAAAGTTTGTCATTTACATGTATTTCATAAAACTAACAATACATTACAGGGCAGGATCAGGTCAAAGTGCTGATTTTGTTTTTATTGGAAGGGTTGTGTTCCAAAATTTCAAAAGAGCACAAACTTTCATCGAAAAGTCACCAAAGCAAAAGTCTGTTTACCTAAAGTGTGCATAATGCCCAATAAAGGTGTGCAAGAACAAACCGATTATCGAATTTCAAGTGACCTGTGGGTGGTGATGGTCGTCCGGAAACCCTGGACCCCACCTCCACCGATAGATCCGGCTCTGGATTATCATCATACTTGGCATGAATCTTTATCAGTCAAGACAATTAATTCTTCGCCACTTACTGGATGTGAACATCATAGTCATAGAAAATTTGCGTGAAGGTTTTTTCTTGTATTTCGTAACTCGGTTGATAGATCCTCATCATACGTGATATGAATCATTATGAGGCTGCGGCAATTTATTATGCGACAAGAGCGTGCCCATTGCACATTGGGGTCTAGGTAATATTATATGTAGAACATTTGTGTCAAGGTTTCGGTTATTAATTTTATTTATTTGCTTATATTGCCAGAACTCTTTCATGGGCTGCATTCATACTCTGAAGGAATCGTTATGAAGTTGAGTCCGTTAATTCCGAGACATGCACGTATTACATCATGCTTCGATTGTGAACTTGACATGCAGGTCCTGACCTTCTTGTACTTATTTTAATCCTGTTTAATAATTTCATGTTTTAATTTATTCAGACCAAAGATTGCCGAAGAATGGGGATGCTTAAAATATATACGGAAATCCAGGGAATTCCTATGAATGACGATACTAAGCGACACGGTTTACACGTACATGCACTGAACAACCTTAGCAACGGATGCGATTCACTGGGTCCACATTTCAACCCTTTCAATACTACACACGGTGCTCCGACAGATACCCCTGAGTAAGTAACGCACACAGGTCAAGCAATATTTATCGCCCGATACAGGGTTCACGTTGGATAAACACCTGAGCAATCGCAAGTTATACGCCGAAGCTGCGTTTTAGGCTGAGGTGTACAATGCACATATTCGGATGTATATCCAATTTGAACACCAGGGTAGAAGCCAACTTAAACATCTGGCTACACAAGAATTGTAATGTTTTATATAGATTACTTCGTGAACTGTACCACGCACACAATCACACACACACACACACATATATATATATATATATATGTATGTATATGTATGTATGTATATATGTATGTATATATGTATGTATGTATATATATGTATGTATGTATATATGTATATATATATATATATATATATATATATATGCATGCAATAAACTGACAACGAACAGCGCAAAACTAGTATCTAACTAACCTGAGCGCTTTCGACTCTTAAGGAGTCTTTTTCAAAGGCAAATACAAAACATAGACAAGACAAACAAATAAAACGCAAGAAACGTTGTTTGCAAACATGTGTGTGTGTGTGTGTGTGTGTGTGTGTGTGTGTGTGTGTGTATGTGTGTGTACCACATACATTAAAAAATAACATGCATTTAAAGTGTTGGTATAAAGCAATTTGATATACCAATACTATTGGTATATCAAATTTGTGATCCGCCCATGGCGCAATAATATGCATACATAAACATTCTCGCGAGCGTCTGCAGTTGATTCTAGATCAATGATCAATTTCCACAAATTAGTCACTAGTGACGTATGAAATATAACGATGAAAAGTATTAATAATCCCCGTTTTCTAAATTAATATGGTAGACATTTTCATCACAATCCTTTCTGCTTTGTTCTCCCCTCCCCTCTCATGCATAACGCACAAACTGCGCAGAAATGTGGAATGAGTTTTTTCTTAAACATACCATAATGTTCTAAAAAATCGATTATTTAAATATGAAAATGTCCAAAGGCCTCTCTCTCTCTCTCTCTCTCTCTCATCCTTTGGTCGGTTTGACTTAACTTTTACCATCATTCATAAGTCCAGAGATATCGTTGAGGGAGGGGGGGAGAGGGAGAGAGGGGGGAGGGGGGGAGAGGTGGAGAGGGATGGAGAAGGGGAGAGGTGGAGGGGGAGGGAGAAGGGGAGAGGAAGGGTATGTGTGTGAGAACATCACGAAACGTAGAAACATTCCTCTCCAACCAGGAGTAAATGAACAAAATAATGTATATACATTGTTGAAAGATATAGTCTTCATGACACAGTAGAAAATATAACTTTATCCAGTGAAGGATAAACACCGTGTAATGTTTTGACATTATTTGGATTCGAAATTTCCACATCAATTCCACGATTTTCAGTCACGTCAAGATAAATTTAAAATCATCAAATAGTAGATCAGAGTATTTACCGCATGCAGTATACATAATTATTCATATCAGGGGCAGTGTGTTGCACATAATAACAGCCAATAGATATTATTATGGTTTCTATCAAAATTTATATCTGCTGTCCGGTGTGGCAATCATGTGAGAATCGATGCTATAAAATTTGTATGCCCCGTAGACTGGGACATCTAGTGTATGGGTTTTTTGTGTATGATTGTGTTTGTGGACAACTATAAAGTTTGTTTCCAGCACTTTTAGCTCGGTAATTCGTGACCCAGTTAGCTTCATATTTGGAAAACACTTTTTGTCAGTACCTCATCTGTTCATGCGTTCTGCCCCTGGGTGAGGACCATGGTCCAAGAATTATAATGGGACACATTTTGGTTAAAGCTTCTGGTTCATTTTTTTTTTCTGCAGTTATATTGCCAAAGCAAATTCATTTTAAAGGTTTCTTCCAAGGTTTCTGCTTTTTCCTATTTTCTATAGTATTTTAAACGTCCAAAGCATTGTTTACTTTGCTGAAGGTCCGATCGTCAAGTACCCAGTCGTTTTCTACAAAATCGGTCAAAATAAGCGTGCACTCTTATGCATAATTGCAGTTAATTTTCGGAAACCGAGAGGCGTTTGATCTTAGAGGTTGGAGACTGACGGCAACGCGCGGCCGATAATGTTGCAATTCGACGACGGTTGTACGCTAGTTTTAGAGGAAAATATGCTAACATACTGTACAACTGATTAAACAAGTGTAAAGGGGTCAATCATTTCACTTCCAATTTCCATTCTGATGCTTCATTCTCAAAGAACATTATATACCAGTATAAGAAGTCATTACAGTAGACGTTTGAAATTACCGAAAAACACTTTCTACATGATATTTGCCTCTTAATAATAGAACATGCCTGTGTTAATGGGAAAGTGATGCATTTATTGGACAGCATTCTATTTACTCTTCTTAGAAAGTACCATATACACTACACAAACTGTATATAGTAAAGTATCTGTACAATCTGCATAACTTAGAAATTCAACAGCATTTTGTAGTGTATGCATATTCATAAAACACATTCCCTGAACTTTCAACATCTTTGGTTATTTGATCCTTAACAATCATTTCATTTTCTTTGATATTGCCAATGTTCCTTCATATCTGTGACTGTCAAAAACGAGTCTTAGGACAGGTTAACAGTATGGTTATCTCCTGTGACAATTTTTTGTTCCTTGCATTATAAATGGACCGTACTAATATACTAGTTGTTGGAGTTTCACCATCCTTGCAAACTTGAAAAATTACATATCCCAGGAGTAGTGTTGGTACAGTCTCAAATACACTATCTGGAGATGCATTTTTTTGTTCTGCTCCTGAATAGCTTTCATTTTCCACAGGATTCCCATCCTGACAATTATATATATATATATATATATATATATATATATATATATATATATATATATATATATATATATATATATATATATATATATAATTTTCTTCCCAGTAGGCATCAGCTAACACAAAACACTAATGAAAGACATTGCTGAAGAAAGAATGACTAATACATAGATTGTACTACAATGGCAATATAACAGTAAGAGTTAATATGAATGTCTCATTTTATGAGGCTGCCTCCTATTTAAAACCGGATTTTTAAAATAATGCATGGCTCAATTATTAAATATTAAATAATGGGTCTCTTTTGAGAGACCCCATACAATGAAAGATTACATTTTTGTTGGCAGAAGTATTGGTCTTTTTAGCAGGTTTTAATGTATAAGCACAAGACTATATAATGGAATAAAGGATGTCATATGTTTATTTTTCAAAATTACTAAATTCAGGCATAATATATTAACTACAAGGCTAACCAGCCATTGCTACAGCTGCCACGTCTCTGACGTCAGTCACAAGACTACGAAGCTCATTAATCTTCGGAAAAGTCGAAAGCTCCCGAATGCTTTCTTCTTTTGACAGACATCTACAATGATAACGTGCCTTTTACCACTAAGGTGTATTGCCCATTTGAGTTACGTCAAGAAGTAGGACATCTTTCGGGGATTTGTTTATAATATTTAAATATTCCACCACTCGGTTCACTTGTCAGTTTAAATATCTCATACTTCCCTGTCTCACTATACGAATGTTGTTCCTCCAGGTTATGCCCCTGGATGGAACCTAAGGTCGAGATGCAAGACCTTTTGTATTATTATTATTATTATTATTATTATTAATGCATATTTATGGCAAAACCTAATCATGTCCTTAACCACTCGTGCACTTTGGTTATTTTCTTCGATTGGACCATTAAATAAAAATATTACAATAGTTTTAGGGCAAAAGTTTTTGCTCCCTGTGGAGTAAGTAACATCCTATACATATTTTCTATAGCACTCCTGCACGCGAGTCGTGCTCCTGTTTGGGTCATGCTCCTGTTTGGGGCAATGTGGGCAAGGGGTTAAGTCCTTTGATATACAAAGAGCTTACCTCGGGGGGGTATATCACGGGTTGTATTAAAACAGTTCTTGTTGATTGTAATGTTCTCTCGTCTCTTGTCTCTCAACGAGACGAATCAACACAAAAATAGTACTCTCTGCCATTTCCAGTATTACAGTCTCCGCCATTTTGAAAATATAGTTCCACCAACAAAACGTTGAAATTGCAGCTGCAATAGGAACAGCGAAGAAAGCATTTGCAAGAACGCCTTGATTCTTATAGACTTGCGTGCAAACATGCTGCTACGTACTCTAGTTTTGATCGCCACAATAAACTGCTTATTCAACCCCAAAGGTCCACGTATTTCTTAATATGCCATCTACTGAACGGAAAAAACTATTAACTCCACCTAGACGTAGATAAAAGCCCTGATAATACTTTTAAGATCATGAACGGAGCATTCTTTGCTGTCATTATCGCAGTCGCACCATATTGGGTCACGGTTATTTTAATATCCTTGGTTTTTCTAATTCAGCTTTCAAATTCGACCTATCGAAGTAGAGAACAAAGACAGAAATAGCTGCTGCTTAAACGCATTGTGTGCTACATTGTTTTCACAAAATATTTACAGCAAAAGGAGAGGCGAAACGTTTAGACTGCAGTGTTCAATTCTAAGCACGTTTTGAACTAATTTTAAAGATGTTGCGTACCAAATTCAATGAAGTATTAGCTATTTATCGCTGCTTGTTTTCTGGTCTAAGATGGGTAAAACTCGTTCCAACACTTCAAACAATTATTGCGATTGACTAAAACACGAAACCACTGTAAACAATCTAGAAGCGTTCAGCATGCTCATGATGTAGGATGGTGACATTGTGTCCACGAGATATGGTAATCTATTGCAGTGAACCTATGAAAGCATATAAGCATAATTTTATTAATATACCACTTAAAAGTTTTAAAGTAATGGATCTATGTATTGCTTTCAGTAGCAATTACCGCTACGTTTGATGGAGCGAAAGACTTGGCCTTTCATTGCAACGCCTGCTACCATTTAAAACGGAAAAAGCTAGCCAATTTATTTCCTCTTCAGATACGTATCCCAATCATAATACCGTAGTCGTAGTCCAGTTAAGGTATTATGATTGGGTAAGTATTCTCGAGGAAACATATTTTACTAGGAAAAATTTGGTTTCCTAATCTGTTCATTCTTGAAATTTCAATGCAGGGCTATACTAACTTATTGTTGTTGATGCTGATTAAGGTGATGGTGTTTGTGATGTTGATGATGAGGAAGGATTTCATTCAATCTTCATTCCTGTGTGGACTCGAAAACATGACGGCCGGCTTCAAAATTATCCATCTCAGACCAACTCTCTTGAAATTTAGATCAAGGACGTGTCGTCTCAGTGGAGAATTGAAAAGAACACTTGTGTCGCAGGTGATGCCCACAGTTTCTGTTTGTAAATGACTAAACTGTTCACTGTACTGTTGTAGTTGAATATGTCACAATAAGTTAATTTTGTTATTCAAATTATCACACGTACACTGGAGTTTCTTATGTTTAGTGCGAGTTATCCTCCCAAACAAACACGTTAGAGGTGTTCCGAGTCACCAACGTGAACCGTCGAGAAGTAGACAGAAAAGTAGATAGAAAATAAATATTGCTAAAAGTGGCAAACAGGAAGAAAATGTAGCTTTTGTCAGACTCTATTCTACCCGAATATATCACATTTTGTTACATCTGATATGACTCGAGAATGTAGTAAACAAAATATCTTAGATCGATATGACAATGAGAACAATGACTCTTGCAATTTTTCCAACGTCACTGAAATACCAATACATTTTTGCTTTTGAGATAGAGTTCTAAAACCTTTTGTTTAGTGTATTTGCAAATCGTATCAGATGTTATTTGAGTGTTGTTCGTTTTGAGCTGTCAATACATGGGTAACTTCTTGTTTGATAATATCTGAAGGAAAATGATGGAAGGTTGCTAGTACCACTGGTAGTGCACGATATGATAGTCAAGGTCTGACAAAAGGCGGAGCAAATGGACCAGTAGCCCCAGGGCCCTGGGTTCAAACCACGGCTGCGTCATACCAAAGACTTATGAAAATGGTACTAGCAGCTGGCTCACTAGGTGCTCAGCATTAAAGTTATTGTTACAACTGGCCGGCCTAGGGTCAGGATAATGTGACTGGGTGGGACATGATGTTACATGTCTGCGGCATGATGCCCCACTGCTAGATGTCACTAAATACTGTCGCAATGCAGACATCATAGCGATATGACTGAAAAAATGTAAAAGCTACGTTAAGAATCCAAATCTCACACACACTCACACACGCATATCTGATGAAGCAATATGGATTGTCATACAACATATCGTCTGCAAATCAGCACCTCCAGGAATTATTGCACCACTGAAAATTTTCCATAATTTATAAAACATAATGAATTTATGTCTGATAAAGTAAACCAGCATTTTTTAAGGGAAAAATATCAAATTTACATTGTAAACTCTTTTAAGAATATGATAAGGAAGAAAAATAATTATAACGACGAAAATTCGTTTTCAAATTAATTTTGTACATGTTTGAAATACATTTTGTTGTCCTTGTATCTGTTAATTACGGGTAATAGACAAATACAAATACCGATTGCATATATAACATTAAACATCGCATCAATGCTTGTTTTGTTTAGTAATGCCATCATTAGAATCTATTTTCTTTAAAACTAATTTAGCCCAACAACATAACAATTGTCAAAGATTTCAACTCGTCTAACAAGGAAAACTTCTTGAAAGTTTCGTGTTTCATAATTGCGGGTATAGTTTCATTTGTATAAATACATTTCATGTAGCTACATGTTTCACTTTTTCAGCATTCTATTCCTAACGCGCGATACATATGAAAATGCAACATATTTTTAAAGAAAGATGTCTGTATAAACTATATAAAACACATTTTAAAATGAAGAAAATAAATTCTGGACATGTTCTGAGGCCATTACAGAGCTCGAAAGTCCATAGTCATTTGTTTTGAAAATCACAAATACAGTAGATGGTAGAGGTATATACCATAGAGGGGCCCCGAGTGGCCAAGTGGTCTAAAGCGCTTACCGTTACGGATCACTGCCATCTCACCTGTCTGCTTGGGTTCGAGTCTCAGACTCGGCCAATGTGGGTATGTGAGAAAGCTTGCCAGTAGCTTCTCGTGGGTCGGCGGTTCTTTCCGGGGTTTTCCCGGGTTCTTCCTTCACCATTTATACTGGCTGCCATGTATAGCCTATCTTGTGCTGAAAAATGGAGTTAAACCCTATAACAACAACAACATATAACCATAGAACAGTTCACGGGTGAGACAACGCGTTATGCCAATTGGCTTTTAATGGTTAGTTCAGACTTCAGTTCGAACCAGCTTTCTGACGTGTTTAGCTTTTGGTCAGAATTACAATTCCCGTTGAACCGCTATTAAACAGATGTAAACCGGTATGTTTTCACTGATTCACCGCCGTTAGAAATTAGTTAACCGTTGAGATCGCGACTCGCTGTTGAAAAGAAACAAGCAGTTATTTTGTTTTAGAAAGTTCTGTTTATTTTATTACAAACATTTTATTGTTATTTTATTAGACAATATTGGATTTGTCACGATTTGAAAAACTCGTGTAGGTCCATTCCCATTACGTACAATAGGATTCAAATTATTAATTTTCCACCGATTCGAATAGATCTGAAAAGAGTAAAATAATTCTTGCATTAAAGACATGTTCAAAACGAAAGAGACAAAACATTTACTTTTATAAATTAATAATTAAAATTTTTTAATGAGAAACAGAACAGGGATAGACGAAGAGAGAGGAAGAGATAGAAACTATATTGCACTGGTTTTAGTAGCTAGTGTTTATTTAATTTATTTTACATAATTATAACTTAAAATATAATTGTAAGTATTGAAAACTTAGTTTCGTGGATATATTTCTGAACATTTAGGAATGTTAATGAGTTATTTTCTTTTGTTAGTTCAACGCCAGTTTTCAATAATTTAGACGTGCTCAAGGAGTGTGTTGAAATAAATATCACAGCCTTTGTTTTTTTTTTTAATATCAAACAAAGGGACAAAAGGAACTACATACGTGTCCAAGTTTAGTATGCAGGATGTTAAGGTAACATTTGCCAATAGCTTACCTGGTGGTGGCCGTTTTGTGAAGCTACATAAATATATAAAAACACAAAGATTAGGAGAATTTCGAATATCGTTAGCGACTGAATTAAAGACCATTCGTCGGTTGGAAAAAGGATGTCTCAAAAATTTGAAGTCTGGTAGGATTTTGTGAAGTTTTGAGAGTCATGTAGTCGAAAGTGAGAGGCCTCGTATCTCCTTGGTGGAAGAAGGTAGCTTAAATAAGTATGTACTAATTATTTATGATTAAATATATTAGATATAATCTGTTTTTCCCTCATTGTGCAAGAGTTTTCTTAATAGCCTGGATCGTTAATAAATAAGCGCGAACACTACGGACTGGGAGAAAGAGAAATGCATATACTGAATTTTAAATATTAACAATCTCTCCTCCCCCCGATTCCTCTCTCTCTAGTGATCGCTTTCATAATCAATGATTGGTATTAACACTAAATAAACTCGATTTTCGAAGTATAAAACTTGTCACCCTATTGTCATCTTAAGCATAATTTGCATATGTTCTCAGATAATCGATAAAATTGTGTTTCGTCGTAAAATTTATTACTAGTTAAAGACACGTTTTTTAAAATCAACTTTTATATCACGGTAAGTATTTAATATGTTTAGCATTTGTAAAAAATGAATTTTCTTGTTTGAAAGCTCTATCGAAAAGATATATAATTTCCTTTAGTTGATCGATATTTGAATCAGTTGTGTAATGCTTTACATAACATTTGAAGACACTAGTTGAAACATTGCGTTCTGATAGCAAGATAGCGGGTCAGTGCTTTTAAATGGCATCGAATAATTGTTCTGGTTATCACACCAAAATAGCTAGCCGATATTAAAATAGCGGTGAATAGCTTTATAAAAGCGGTTAATCGATACATTTTGGAGCTGAACCTGTATTTAGTGGTGAACCGCTAAACAAAGCGATTACCAGGTAATTTATCGGTTTACTGCAATTCTTTTAACGGTGAACTGCGATCTGAAAGCGATGAGCCGCTATTTTTAAGATGATGAATGGATTTATACAAGCAGTTAACCGGTAATAATTTCTCATTTTCGAATACCTTAGAACAGCGGGAGAATGCATAGATATCCACTCGGGAGCTACACATTTCCAGCTCGGTATTTGTTCCATTTTTCTGTGTATTTTATGATTGTTTATGATATAAAACTTTTTTTGGGGTGGATAAAGTCGTTAAAAATATTGTTTTTCGTACACTGTAGAGCTTTGAAGAATTGCAAAGATATCTACGACAAACAGGCGCATGGCAAGGTCGGTATTTTTTTCTTAAAATTTTCTGAGTATACGTACATTATTATTCACACAAACTTATTTTTCTTGCCTAATATACCAAATTATTTCAGAATGCGACACGTGGGTGACTTTGGAAACGTACTCCAACACAAGGATGGTAATGTGGCTGAGTCACGAGACGAACATTTAGCAAATCTGGTAGGACCTAACAGTATTATCGGCCGTGGGCTGGTGGTAAGCAATTTGTTTCTTCTAAATTTTGCATTGAAATTTGTTACTGATCTAAAGTGAAAGGAAACAAGATTTCAAGAAAATAACAGGTTTCAAATACCATTTAAAATTTGAATAAGAAACTACCTAACTGGAAAAATTATATTTTTGCAAAATATACCTAGAGATCAAAACGCAATATTTCACAAGCAGTTGAGAACAAAATAGTTCCTGTGTATGCTAACTGTCAGACCTTCAAGGACCTTATTAAAAATACAAATGTTCCATGGGCAGGGATCAATCATTTATATGGTGATTATGGGGATTACGACTTCATGGTGTCACCTGTTTGATGCATTATTCAAACCAGTAAAATGCATTTACCCTGCAAAGATAAAATTTGTTAAAGTCACTTACCTCGCTAGATTTATTGATCGGTTCCAAAAATAAAATGCGCTTTTCTGACCAGAACTGAATCCCGTTGAAACGTCTGAATCATTTGCCTGACTGGCTTTGATTTGTGTTATGGTAAGAAGTATTTACTTAAGCTTCACTAATTCATAATACAGTCAGACTCGTTTTAAAATATGATTCGTTGCATAATTAGTCATCTTAATCTTGTAAGTATAATTTGATTATTCAGCCACGCAGATTATCAATCCGACTAGACACATTGTCAAACCAAATTGCATGGCTCAATCACGTTCAAATTATTCCCCTAACCTGTCATATCGTGTTATTTACAGCCATATACGCGGTTAACCGTAACCTACTGGCTGGGCGCCTGTCAAAATCATTCACTTGAGCGATTCTTAATAATCCGATAATGAAGTGGATTTGGCCGAATGGTCATTATTTTGCCTTGACGGTCATGATGCATTATTTCCACCTGTCATATTTATATGCATGACTAAGTCACATTCATTCTACAAGCAGCTTATCAAATTCATTTGAATCTTAACTTATAAACATTTTTGGATGTAATTTCAAGTAGATTAGTGATTTTACTACTCCCGTCCCCTACATGCATACATGTATTATGATAAGAAAGTTTGTCATAACCTTTATTCATGATATTCGTCCACCAGTTATTATGATATGAAGTTTGTCATATTCTTTTGTTCATTCTCCAACAGTTATTATGATAAAGATTTTATCAT
Source organism: Megalonaias nervosa (assembly GCA_016617855.1). Classification (NCBI taxonomy): domain Eukaryota; kingdom Metazoa; phylum Mollusca; class Bivalvia; order Unionida; family Unionidae; genus Megalonaias; species Megalonaias nervosa. The sequence goes on from JAECUM010005325.1 coordinate 94,805, forward strand.
AATCTTCTTCTCATTTCTTGCTATGAGAAGGAATTACTCATGACTTAAGAACTGTCTCGGTCCATGGTTAGAGAGAGAGAGAAGAAAAAGTTCGGGTTCACTTAAGGTGTCACGCATAATGGTGTAAATACGACTACATTCCTTGGGGAAAAGCTCGGCAATGCGAGGGTACGGGATCTGTAAAAAAGATAGGTGAGACCTCTCTAGCTTTGGGACTAACAGCTGAAGATACAAGCGGCGCGGAGCATTATTTATACTAGTTCAAGATACCCTTGGCCATATTTGGTAAAGATGTTGGTACAAAGAGTATCATGCAAGCAGCGCGTGTATTCGTCCCAAGCAGAAAGAGGCTCTATCTACCTGATAGAATCGAATATGTTCTTTACATTATAATCCGCCTAATCAGCATTATATTCGTGTCAGGAAAACGGTTAAACCTTAGGTTACTAGGTCAGACAGAACGCTAGGAATTTTTGCCACTGAGTGTTTTCTGCTGAGTTGGCATACGCATGTATAATACAGGAGAGAATATTTGTTCTTGTTGTAAAGGAAGCATCTTTATCAAAATAGAATGTCGTTCTAGTAAATAAAGTTAATCTCCATATATTTTAGTGGAAATTACTCCCAATATAATTTAATGAAAAATTAATCCAATGAAGAATTAGTTTTAATACAATTTAGATAAAGTTTCAATGTTTATTATTTTTACTCAAAAATTCTATCCTAATACATGTACAGTCTCACTGCATTACAGGGGACCTGAGTGGCAGAGTTGTCTAAAGCGCTCACCCTTACGGATCACTGCCATCTCATCTATTTGCTTGGGTTCGAGTCTCGGGCTCCGCCAATGTGGGAATGCGAGAAAGCTTGCCGGTAGCTTCTCGTGGGTCGGTGTTTCTTTCCGGAGTTTTTCCCGGGTTCGTCCTCCAACATTTATACTGGCCGCTATGTATAGCCTATCTTGTCCTGAAAAATGACGTTAAACCCTCTAACAACGACGACAATTATTGCATTACAACCAGTTTGGAGTGGGTTTCACAAGACATGCCTCAAGGGATAGTCTAAGGGTGCCAACTTTGTACATACATGACCATTAGTTAAACATTCTTGGTTAATTGTTTTGCGTGTAACTCGGGTTTCTTGCACACGATGCATACATACCGTCATACCTGAAATCATGAAACTTGGTGAGGGGGATGCATCTTGACTATACCCTCATAACAAAATTTGATAAATGGGACACATATTTACGTTTCACCGACTTTGACGAAACTTTGTTTTAACTTTATTTCTCAAGCTACGTTCATTTCTGAAGCTATGTTCATGCTAAACGCATCAAAATAAATGATTGTATGCATCTGTATTAGTACATACCCGAACAAAAACTTACTGTGACCTACATATCACATTTTACTGTCTTGGGTTAAGTGTTTTGCGTATAGTTCATGCCCAAATGCGATCTATACAAATACTGTTGTAATTGTATTCATGAATTGAGTGGAGGATACATCTTAAGTTCTACATCTTTATTGCAAAAGGAGATCTTTCGGACCTATTTGTCATGCTTTTTAGTGACCTGGCTTAAATTTGTGCTCCAATGTCATTTATCGGGTGCTTTTAACATTACAATTATGAAACTTGATACGTGGATGCATCTGTTAATACTGCACCATTAGAACCAAAGAAAATGAACGCGACCATCATTTTATGCGTCATTAATATAGGTTAAGTATTTCTATAACTCGTGACCACGTTGATTATTTCATGCTGCGGGACACCGTGTGGTTGAGTGGTCAGAAGAGCTCAAGTTTACAGATTACCCACAAATCTCTTCTGTTCTCGTGAGTTCGAGTCTCAGTCCGACGAACTTGGATATGAGAAACTTGCCAGAAGCTCTCCTTGGGTCGGTAAATCTTCCCGAGTTCTATATAACCGCTGCCATGTATAGCCTATGATGTGCCGAAAAATAGCGTTAAACCCTCTAAAACAGGCACCTAACAACTTTTATGCTGCGTGTATCCTACTCTACTTAGACTGTTTCTGATCAATGCATATGAAATTAGAAATAATTATTTATTCAAATCGTGAACTTGTTGCATGTGTTTCATGTGAGGTCTTGGGGGTAGTAGGCAGCCGCGGTAGTTCAACCGGTTGAGTGTCGGACTCGTAATCCTTGTGTGGCAGGTTCGATACGCATCCAAGCCAGCCTGGGTCGTCTGCCTCTGTGTCCTTGAGGAAGGCACTTAGCTTTCATTTTATCCGTATGATATAACCATTCATGTGTTTGAAGTGTCGTTAAAAGCAAATAAAAACACATGTTGCAGCAAATGGATGTAACCATTGGTGCATGAAATATGATTGTATTACTAAATGTCCTCGCTAACGTGGGTACGTGAGAAAGCTTGCCATTAGCTTCTCGAGGGTCGGTGGTTCTTCCCGGGGTTTTCCAGGGTTCTTCCTCCACCATTTGTACTGGCTGCCATGTATAGCATATCTTGTGCTGAAAAATGGCGGTAAACCCTACAACAACAACAAGTACTAAATGTTACTCCAATGTTATTCAAAACCTGTGACCTTCAAGTAGGAAAATCTGTTCTCTAGGGATGGACAATAATAAGCTTTTGAAGCAGATATTAGGAACTGTAACAGAATTGAAACCGAGTGGGTTTCTTTTCTTGGATTAAATGAACAACACAAACACAATGTGATGGATGATGGAAATTTATAAAATGAATTGGCAAGTATATATATATGTATATAGCACAAATGCACTGAATCTCTCCCACTCCTATCATACGATTGATCCAATCACTCTACACACATTCACGAAATGAAAAGAAACAAAACTACAAAAATGATTCATATACCTCTAGCATGAAAAAGTGAGGTTCAAATAACCTCATGGACTGCATAAATGTTTCCGCTAATATCACGCAATGTAAGCGAGATTCACATAATCTCGCGTATGTAATACATTAAGTTTCAAATAAACAATAAATGCTATGAGAGCAAGATCCACATAATCTCGTGTAATGCAATACTGAAAGCGAGATTCACATAATCTCGTGTAATGTAACAATGAAAGCGAGATTCACATAATCTCGTGTAATGCAAACAATATTGTACTCATTTGAAACCACAATCAATTGAAACAACATATCACTGTTAAAACTTGAACAGTCGTACAATTCACAAACTGTTACACCACAGTTTCACTGGATCCTTGGATTGGCCCACATTTATCGACCGCTCCCACCCTTCACGGATCCACCACAAGTACTTATACGTACAGACGGCACCCAGCACCCTTGTATTGGTTACGTCTATATTCGTGGTTCCACCACATGTATGATCTTGCGTATACATATATACGTACGGACAGCACATTGCACTATGGACAGCTACTCTCAAACTTAAACAGACAGCACGCCACTCTGTGGATAGCTACGCCCACCAATAAACAGCTACCGTCAGCCCTAAACAGCTACAATAAAACCAAACTGGTTATAATAATGGGTTCTGAATTAAATTGCTAGATACATACTCAGAAATTAAACTGTAATAACAAAGTTCGCAACGTTAAAGGCTTCATTACCCGATATGACATACAAACGAGAATAGGTTTCGTAAATCAAATAAAATATAAATTTAACACTTCTCCCTATGGCCGGAGAACATAACGGAGAACGTTCGCTCCCTGACAAAATCCAAATGACCTGTGCCACAGTTTGAAATGAATCAACCTTAAATCCATAGGGGAGTGAATAAGTCATGGTCAAATGCTCATGTATACCATGCCTTTCGTGACTCTCGTCGCATGTAGTTTCAGAATCGCTCACCTGGAGACACAATGATTCACCCCAGGTAACGTTGTACGCCTGCACAATGAATAAAGGTGAAAAATAGATCTAAGGCAAAACCAAGTTATTTCTTGCCTTATTCTGTGACAGGAACCAAGCTTTTTAAAAAGGAAAAATACGAAACCAATATTAACCTGTTTTAATCACCTCATTGTAGAGCCGAAACTTTAAATATGGTAGAAAAAATGTTTAATTTGTTTTGCGTGTTCTTTTTACGCCCTGTCGCAGTATGCATGTATGCATGAGCGTTAACGTTGTTAGCACACAACTGGCTATATAGTGCTGATTTATAACAACTTAAGTTTAGGAAAATTATAATGTAAAAAAGAAAACTGCAAAAAAATTAGGAGAAAAGCGTCTAGATGTATTGAGTGCATTATAATTGCTTACGTTGGTTAATGAAGATTACTAAGCACTTCGTAGAAGTGAACTATGCAATCGTTGATTGCACTCGAATTGTGTAGCCTTCTGACTTTAAAATAAATTCTTTAATGATATTCTTTGAATATAGCCCATACATTTCTTACGACGTCTTGCAAACCGGTTTCACTTTTCATAAGAATGCTCACTCTTGTGATATATGCTGTATATGAAATTTCAGCTGCACGCAAAACAGGACGACCTCGGTCTCGGTGGTGATGCCGGAAGCCTGACAACGGGAAACGCAGGCGCACGTCTCGCATGCTGCATCATCGAGCAGAGGCAAACACCCCTCTATTTCTACTAGTATGCCAGCTATGGCTTCGATTTGAGTATATATGTATGCATATTAAAAACTTGAATTTATATTGTGATTGATTTAGATTCTTTCGTTGCATCTTGACGGCTAGGAAACTAGAATGAGGCAAAGCAAATTTATACAAATTAACCCGTCTTCCGTTGCCGTACAACGTCGAATTTTTGTTTATCCTTTCCTTTTTTCCTCTTTCTTTAGAAAGCAATCTTCAACTACTTGTTGTAACGTTGAATGTAACATTAGTTGTTTTAAATTTCAACTGCGTATATCCACCTCCGCTACAATGACGTGATCATCAAACTTTACAAATTCATGTCAGTTAGGAGATCTTAACAATAACAAAGGATGTGGAAGTTGAAAGATGAGTTGTCTGTAGCAGACAGAACAATACATTTCTTTACTTTTTAACACTTTGCTACAACAATGAGTGTAGGATGTCGTGGTCATGTCCATCAGACACGGACATAAATTTCGGTGCAATAGGTGGAGTTTTATTTCATATACCTTCATCAAAACTTGCAGGTAGTATGCCCAGTGGGAGATGGAGTCCTACTGGTCTGGGGGTCGAAATGCCAAATGTTAAAGACTCGGTGACACACTAAAGAAAGATGGTTTCTGTGCAATAGCCTAAGGTCAGCTTCACTTGTTTCACCAAACTTTGCAAACAGTAGGCGCTATGAACATATCAAGAAGTCTGTTTAGTTTGGCATCAAGTGGCCAAGGTTACAAGGACCTAATAAAAGTAAAGCTGTTTCTGGGGAATAACTAGAGTTGCACGTGATGATTTACATCAGCCTAATGATTTACATCTATAGTTCAAAGGTCGAGATCAGCGCCATCTAAGAAAGGGAAATTGGATTCTTATTGCAGACTACACCTATGCTTACTCTTTGTATCACTAGTCCAAACTTTGAGCCATCATGGCTATGTCCCTGAGAATAATATATATGGTCTATATATGGTTGAGCTGCTCTCATCTTGTAAGTACACACAATGTTAAAGGTCACCGGCCATACTCAAACAGTTTTCTGTTTACACGAGATTTGCATTACATGATTAAAAGTGGTTATACTCGCACAAAAAGAACAAAAATATCAAGTATAAAGAAGAAATAATTTAATTACTCGAAATAGACGTATACAACGCTGTTACTTCCCCTTAGCTACGATTTCCCACCTATAGATAATGCCAACCGGAAATGACGTACATTTATCCCCACAAGACGAAGTACATGCTTCTTGTTGTCGAAAAATAAAACATTATAAACTATGGATAGGGAACATTTAGATGAAACTCCTGAAAACTAATTTACTGTTCAGCCTTATATCGATATGCGTGCGCGACGCACTAGATTGTGTTGCTTTCAAAAGTGTTCCATTGTTTCAATTTATTTTGAAAATTCCCGTTAATACAGGTAAAAAGGAATTAATGTTGGTTTTCCTATGTCGGCCGACTTTATTAAAAAAAAAAATCGGCACACTTAAAAGAATGCAAAGGAACCAAATCTGGCTTCCTTATGTCGGCCGACTTCATAAGAAAAATCAGCGCACTTAAAAGGTATCAAAGTCAGTTCTGGGGTTGGTTTGCTTTGTAATAAAATAACGTTTGTATTTGATATCCTGTCGGTAAGTTTAAACAAGGATTTTATTGCTCGCTGCCAGTTGTGTTTATCCATCACCCGGACTTTTGTTTGTTTGCCAGATGTAATCATAATTGATGTTTGCTGGGCAAATAGTATACACAGCAATAACTTGCTTTAATAACACTTTTGTAACCCATGCTAGCGAAAAGATTATCATTTGCACTCACAGTGGATGTATTTTAAAATAATGATTTTTATTTGTGTGATACAGTCGTATATTTAACCTGGATACAATACATTCTTGGTCAGTTCGCACCTTGTACCTTGTCATGCGTGAATGGCAGGTGCCTTCAAGTAATCGGGTGATATTTTCGTCTCTTTTGCGATTTTGTTAGTTGACGTAAGCGATAGACACAACAGTAAGGACGCATACGCAAGCCGGCATCCACTACGTTCGTGGAAATATTTATTTCTTAATAAATTTCGCATGATGAAAAAAATAAAAAATAAATGATAACAATGCAAGGTTTGTTTCTTTCATTTTATTTTCAAATAAGTGTATGTTTATAAAATTTTTGGCACCTTGCAAAGGGGGGGGGGAGGGGCACAATTTCAACACAAAATTATTTCTTTTCTTATTTGTATGGAATAATGGAGCAAATATGATTTATGATATTGATTATTAATGACAAGCTTTTAATTTACGCGCGCACAAACTAAGACAAATTGAAAAATAAAAACAAACAATAAAAGTAACTGGTAAGAGCTTCATATTGCAGCAACATTGACAAAATGCTCAACATTATTCTCTCTCTCTCTCTCTCTCTTTCTCTCTCTCTCTCTCTCGTGTGTATTATGTGCAGCATTGTTACAATGTGAAACCTAGAATTACATGTACACTACCCTTACAAAAATGTATGCATATTCTGTAGAATATTATCTGTTAAGAACTGTTTTTTAATAAATCCATATTGATAATTTGACCCGAAGACTTAAATTGAGAATGTCGTTGTGCAGATGAATATATTTTTTAGCATAAAAAAATTATATAAATATTTTAATTGGAACGACCAAGATATGTCGGCTTGTATTTTCTCTCATATATATGTACATTACAAAGTATGATTATTTTCTTTGAAAGAATATCAATTTCGTTCAAATTTATTTTTTTTTTCCCCTAAAACTTATTCCTAAAACGTATCTGACATAGTATCTACTTGTTGTTTGAAGAAAAAGAACTTGTTCAAGCTATTGTTAAGTTGAGCCGAATTGTCTTTGGAGTTGGGTCGAATTGTCTTGGGCCAAATTGACTATAACCCGGCATAAATGATACAGCTTTCTCGTCCCCTCACCCTATTCGATCCCACAGCTTGAATCCAATTTTTTCTGGTAAATAGGGTCTTTCGGAAAAAGAAAGAACCCTTTTCCCATCATCACTCTTTTGGTTACATCTATATGCAACACAGTGCACCATATTTGCAGTACAAAAGCACGAACGTAAGATATATCACATAGACATTTACGTGAGGAAATTAAACACTTGAATGGCTAGGTTGAATAGAAGGGATAAGTGTACGTCATATCCGTTTTTGGCACGCGGAAACTACCGATTGAGTACGGAGATTGCCGAACAAATTTTTCATTTAAAAGAGCGGATTTTTAAGACTAAACATATTTATGGTGTACATTCATAACAAGTGCGTTTTGTTTATAACTAATAGTATCACACGTTTGTACAATATAGGTGACCGGTGACCTTTAATGATTGGGAATCTATCACGTCTAGGTTATGACACAAGGAGCTAAATATCCGGATGTTAAGGAGGGAGACAGGACCAAAATCATTTGCATTTATATGCACGAACATTTTATGTCCAGCAAGTGTATATATCGTTACTGTGCGAGGATCTCATCTCAGTAGTTTGCAAATCAGACGGAGATGTTCAGTATCTGGGGAACAGCAGGGAGGGCGACTGGAAAACATATTGGCGGAAAGTTCCGCAGGGTATTAGTGTTTTCACGCTGCCCCATACAGATTCTCCCCTCTCCAGAACCCAATATGAAGTCTGCACATAGTTCCTAGTTTGGTTTAGATCCCTCACGAAGCTTTAAGATATTCTCTTGCATGTGACAGCCATCTGGAAAGGGCGTAAGAAGGGACACGGATGGTCTTTGTCAAGCCGGCAGAAAACTTGAACGGAGCTGACCCATAATGTGTGCGACTCGTTGCGTTGGGAAGATCAGCAATGTGAGGCCGAGGCAGCCTAAAACATGTTTCTTCTTTAAATACATTACCCATCCATAACTCCATAGAAGTACCACTACTACGTTGCAAATCCAACCCCTTGGATATTACTTGCAGCTAAAAAGAGTTAAACGTTGCCTGCCGACCTATGTGGCTGTCAGACAACAGTGATCTCCCCTTAGGTATAAGACTTGGTGGCAAAATCTAAGAATACCTTAGTTACTACTTCCGCTCGTCACGAGAGACCTTTGAAAAGCAAGAATTTACGTGGAAAAATGTACGAACACAAGTTGGAGTTTTTCACTTCTTAGGAAAGTATACTCCATATACAATTCCAGCTTTTTTTCTCCGTATCACGGCAAAGTTCTGTCTTTACAATTTGCTAACACTTGGTTGTTTTCACACACTTACATACTTGCACGGGAGCCTATACGACATGATGTTCATCTGAAGCTATAAATATTTTGTACATACAAGTCTCTAGCGCTTATAAAGACTCCTAATATATGTGTAATTCCATTACGAACGGGTACATATGAGTTTTTATTCCAAGGCATTCCTAGTGTCCGTGAGCCTGCTTTGTTCTTTTTTTCTTTTTTTTTTGTACGGTCGGTCTCTGGGCCTTTGTCAATACAAGCCTATAAGTATTACCTGATAACAGATACTGTCGCACTTACTTTGTACGTCTCTATAACGGTGCCTCAATTGCCTTGTATTTGAAGGGTTTTCTGTGTAATGTAGACACTTGTGCATATTTCTATATTGCTTACGCTATGGTCGAACAAGTACAGGTCAGCGTTCTATACACGGTTTATTCAGTCTCGCCATGCTCATGGATGTTTCTAGAGGCAACACTTGAGTTACGTTTATCTGCATAACATTCCATCACATTTAAAGAGACTTAGTCACAAGCATGGGTAACCTATGCAACTTTAAAAGATAGGTTCGGGTTACATTATTTATACGTATAATTCCTTCATTTCGGGTACATGTAGGTGAGTTTCCTTTACCACGGCATTCTTAGCCTTGGAACGCCATGCGTCAATGATTCTACCAGTACATGCCGTCCTTGACCTTTCCTACAGGTAGCATTATGATTGTGATCGCCTTTTATCACCTTTTATCAAGTACCATCATTTGGTTTAGCTATGCGCCCACGCATTATTCAAACATCACATGTTCAGGCTCACAGGTTTATAGCGTCTCCCAGTTACAGCTGGTATTGTCCTTATATTTTACCGGTATGCTTCATTGCGTTATTTGGATGTCTGTTATTAATTTCCGGGTCAAATGTTTTTAAAAGATTAGTTCTGCACGGACATTGCATTCTAAAAGACTGGTACAGGGCTACAGTTTTATACGTTTGCTCTATTTTGTCTTAAGATTTGAACTCTGGGCAAGCGTAAAAGCACACTACTCAGGACGAAGACGTCACTAGTCTGCATGCCGACCTTTACAATGTTTGAAAATGCTCTGGCTGACAAGAGAGATAAATCAACGCACCCATCAGCCACGAAGCGCCAGACATGAGCCCTCTCGGAAACAGCTCCGGCACCCAAGTCAAGACCACAAGACTCGGCATTTTTGGTAACTCCCTCTAACTTGCCCCCTAAAGGTTCGACTTCTTATTGCGAAACAGCGAGGGACAAAGCTACCTGACAAGTTCCCTTTCATTCAGCAGACGTACAAAAAGGTTACATTGTTCAAACATCCCATAACCAGTCCCAACTGATGATCCAAATGACATCCTCCCCACACTGATGACCTATTTCCGTTGCGACCGGCTTAAGCCATATACTAGGGATTACGAAGGGCTAAAACATAAATATTACGGGCTCAATCACTAACAGCCCGGCTTCCAGTACGTCGAACCCGACATTTGCAATATATACAGAGACCAGTCTAACTCTCATACAACCTCGAGAGACATATTCGCCACGATGCGATGAATACTTCCTCACTCATCAACATATGTCGCTTGGCAATTTCTCTGCACTCTGACACGAGAAGAGACGTTTTACTCAGCGGCTGTCTCGAAGTCAGTTTCTAATTCAGGGTGTCCTACGAGTTTAGTGAACATCAGAACTAGTCGCTCTGCGCCAAACAAGCCTCGGGTATTACAGGGGAACTTCGTTTCACTTCAGGCAACCAAGATGATGTTGCTTGTTCTCCAGTTCAGGGCACTCCCAGTAGGGCTCAACATCGGCCCCTGGGTCTTCACTCGTCTGATGAATCGAGCAATGGCGCATGTCCGGATGATTTCTATGGCAGTAACATCAAGTTACCTGGACGACGTCCTGCAAAAACATCATTGAGTTAGATCCAACAAGACATAATAACCCTTCTTACTAATCCGGACTTAAGAAGGAAAAATCCGACCTAGTACAACCTCAAAAGTTTGTTCACTTAGGTGTGAAGTTCAATATACAGGCAACATAATTCGTCTCCCTTTGTATCAGGCATTGAAATCCAAACCATAGTAGCACATTATTTGCGAGGAAAATTTTACCCGCACAGGAATTCTTTCGTCTAATGGGCTTCCTCAACGAGGTAAGCCAGCGGTGCGTTTTCTCCACAGGAACGACGTCTACATATCAAATTCTGAAGATGACGGCTATTGTGTACGCCTTTCACTAGTGGCAGGAATATTTGCATGGCAAGGAAGTTCTCATTCTGCCAGACATTTCTACAGTGGTTACATATCTCACATAAGGAGACAGCAACTCCAATATCTCAAACAACAAGGAGGGACTAGGTCCCCAGTCCCTTGATTTATGGTGTGGGACTTTCTAAAGTGGTATTTTCAACAACAAATTCACTTCAAAGCTTGCCATAACCCAGAATTACTGACGCACTAGCCGAATCGTTGTTCCGGAAGAATCGACTAATCGATCTTTTCATCGCTCGGTTTTCATTCAGATATGTACATGATGGTACCGACCATTGGTGGACCTGTTTGCGACAAGGTAGAATACCAATTCCCAACCTTTGCATCTCCAGTACCGGACTAGAATCCCGGGGAGTCGGCTCTTTATCGATATATTTTAACGGCCTGGATGCACTCGCATATCCTGCAAAACCCGATTCCAAAAGTAGTAGAGAAAGCAAGAGAATCTGAGCGTCGCCTTGTCCTCATCGCACCATTCAGATGGGAGAACACGTGGATCAACGACCTCATCAATCTCGCTACAGGAGCTTCTCCCAGTCTTCGCATTTTCTCTCATCTACTCAAACAACCACGACGACAGTTTTTTCTTTCCTACCCAGAGCTACGGAACGTACACTTCTGGATCATATGAAATATGCCCTAAAGAAATAATCAGTTCTCATAACCAGTCGTGGAGAGAACCGCTCTCGCAAGAAGGTCCTCCACTCTGAGAGCATACAAAGTGGTGCACATCAAACACATCATACCTCTCGAGTCATCAATACCTCAAATAGCTAGCTTCCTCTGAATCTTTGTAGACAGTTCGCGCTGAGTACGATAAAAGGTTATTGCTCTAAAGTCGTTGACTCCTTTTGTCATCACGGAAGAGAGGATATCGGATATTACCAGTTTTTATCCGATTTACTCTCCACCTTAAATATACACGCCTATAGTCTCATGCCAAAGTGGAACATATCTTGGATATTAATTGGCTGAAAAGGCATATTTGAACCACTGTCAAGGGCATCTCTGGCGCACCTTTCATACAAGACCTGCTTCCTCGTGGCGTTAGCGACTGAAGGCAAAATTAGCGAAATAATGCCATAACACCAGACCCGAATTACATGCAGTTCCGACAATACGGGTCAGATTTACTCGTGAGGGAAGTCTCTTTCACCGCCAAGAACTGGCTTCCTTCAACAGGTAACCAGACGTTCGTCAGTGAAACCTGTTTATTCCGGACACATCAGCTGAAGGCCACCTACAAGACCTAGTTCGGGCTTTGAAGTGGTACCTTAATAGAACAGAGCCTTTTGAGTCGAGAGATTACGCCTCTTTCTATTTCTTAAAGGGCGGGAGAATAAATCAAAGCCGACTATCTTGTCCTGGATTAAGTAGTTAGTTTGCTCGGCATGTAGAGAACGATCCCCAACTGAAATGAATTTATTACTCATTTCGGGTGAAGGTTAGAACAGTTGCCCCCAGCCTAGCATTTGACCGGAACTGTTCGCTAACATCATTTAGGCCGCGGGGTGGAGATTGGAGTTGAGTCTCTCGCCTTTATCTCTTCAGATCAATCGTCAGAGAGGGCCCACTTCGATCTGGTAGGACTTCAGCTCAACGGGTCACCTTTCGAGGTCGATCGACAGCTTCTTAAGACTCGGCTTTAGGACTTCTCTGGATTTGCGGGGGAAAAGTGTTCCTTATTTGAAGCTGCGTCCCGACAGATGGATTCTCTTCCAGTCGGGTTACATAGAAGCTGTCCCACATACATTAGGGGACTGGAGATGGTATCGTGATTAAGGGGATGCACCTCCTTCCACCCCTTACCTAATCCCCTAAGTATTATGATTGGGTGACGTATTTAAGAAAAAAGACCAATTTGTCTTAGTAAATTTTTCTTCGAGAATACTTACCCAGTCAAATTACACATACACCCTCCCGGCCCCTCACTCCTTACCGCAGTTACATCCATAGAGAACATGCCCTCCGCTACAGTAGTAACTGATATATTTTTAGGCTTTGCCGCCAAGTCTTGCACCTATGTGGAGATCACTTGCCTGACCGCCACATAGATCGGCAGACAACTTTAATCTACCTTTTAGCTAAAAGTATTATCTGTGAGGGCTGGAGTTGTGAGGCAGTAGTAGTAGTTTTAAGGTACTATGATTGGGTATGAATTCTCGAAGAATTGTATTTAACTACAAAAAATTAGTTTCTCAACTCGAGAACTGCTCCAAGAAGGCAATAGTTCCACACGAGGCGCAAAATAAAAAAGAAAATAAAATTGAATGCCCGCACATACCAGGATAGAAATAGAGGCCACTTGGCTTCTGACAACACACACATCGTATTTGGTTTGTTCGTCGGGAAGTCACTTGGCTCCAGGCCTCCGCCTGTTTTTGCGCTTGCCATCATTTCGTATGCGCACGCAGGTTATTCGATATCTTGATAAGCAGATTCATCCATCTTTTCGTCTTGCTTTCCTTCATTGAGATAGTCGAGACGCTTGTTCGCGGTTTAGATAGTTTGGAGTTCTTCAAAAGCAATGCCATGGCGGACGTGTTGTTTAGCGTTACCTTTTTCATCTTAATAACATAAATGATAGTTTGATCCAGGAAAGGCTAGTGCGTTAACGATTGCTACTCTGATAGCAGTAGAGGCCATTAGGCAGCAGTGATAACATTGGCAGGATGATGATTTGTCTAATAGGGATGTAATTTGTTCAGCGGCTCATTGATGTGATGGCATTGGTCTTTGCCGCGTCGTCGAAGTCTAATCGACCAATCATTGTTTTCTCAGCATAACGTCCATGGAGTACTGTGCCATTGTAAAAGAAACTTTTGAGGTCTTTGGCGCATGTTGGTGTGGACATATTGCATACTACTATTCCATCTGAAAATGGTCGGTTATGTGTCTTATGCAGCTGCTGGAACTTGTGAGATTTGCTGTTCCGAATGTTCCGCTGCTTCTTGATGCCACTCTAGGGTCTGTGAGCCGCGGAATAAAGGTTACGCGAAGCCAGACCTCATAGCTAAGCCGACGAGGGAACACGAATGACCCATTTAGTTGTAGAAAACGTCATCAAGTTTTCACACAGAATGGAAAATCTCGACACTTAAACATTTGCTTAACCCCTTCTTAGTTGATTGCATTATTTTATCCATTGAGATGTACTCTGTAAGACCACTTACCCGCTAGGAGCCGACCTTTCTCTCTACAATGGGAGATTGTGGTTGGCAATGGTTGGAATCATTCCTTATTGGGTGAACCTTGATACAGAGGCAAACATGTATCAAGGAAAAAAAAAATAAATGCTATATATTTGATAGATGAGTAAATGTATGAGTGACTGTACCATTTATCTATGTTGTCCATAATCACCTAAAGGAAGAAATAAGGATAGATTGATTGAGGAAAGAGGAAGGTAGCCATTATTCTCTTTCTTGCAATTATTGTTTTGCTTGCTCTTTGCTGGAGATGATGCTGATATTTTAGATGTCATTAGAACTGTTGTGGTGCTGAGATGAAAAGAGTAGAGCGAGGTTGACAAGTATTCTACATGCAATAAGGAATATGGCGCCCACATCTGCATTGAAATATGACCTCGTATCCAAACAATTTTTTTCTACCATACACGAATCAAATTTTGCCCTTAAAGTTTCAAACATTTTAGTTTGAATTTTCAATTCACGTGAACGATGATTAAACAAAAGTTGTTCAACATTGCTTGAATACGCCGTGTTCAACTCATTTCGCGTAAACTGATGTTGCAACGTTGACACGATGTTGTGTCCAATACGAGAACACGAGATTAAAGGTGAAAACAATCCTCAATCATTTTACAATCAAAATTATTTGATCAACGAACCAAAGTGTGAGTCGAGATCATTTAGAAATACTTGCATTACTGACGCCACTAAAACAATTGACACACTTCCATAGCAGAGACATAAATAAGGTTTTGATTTAGTTTATCCTGTGCGTCCATTAAACTTCTTATTAACCACTCAGGTAAACGAAAGCGGTGTTAATTAGTGACCCCATTTGTTAATCAATTTTCTGTCTGCATGTTCACGTGAAAACTGTTTTATTTATGCACGGGCGAATGACTGTTTTTGTCATACCTGTCCGTTTGTCGTAGCGCCAAAGAACAAGTATACAATTATGATGACCATCTTTTGACGCGTCACATTAAAGTCAAAATGTACACCAGGGCATCTGTACAAGCAACAAACGGAAATGCTATTCAAAATCTGACAGTTTTCTGCCATAATGCATCCCTGGACAAGGTATTGCGGATGTGGGCTTTCAGTTGTAGTCTTGACCCTTCTCAATTTACGTCTTTCAATAATACGTCATACGAAACTAGGACCTTCCGCCCAGTTGTGAATGTGTGTGTGTCATTTAGATTTTTAACGTTGCTTTAACAATTTTTCAGTCATATCTCTACGATATCTGCAGTGTGGCAGTTCAGAGTGATGTCTAGCACTGGGCATTGTTTCATCATGTACATTGCAGTATGCAAAGATAAAGGACTCCGATGCCATCCGAATAAATAATATACTCATATTCCATGAAAATTTGTTTGATACATTCTTATAATCTTTACCAAAAATGTCACTTCTTCTTTTCTCACATTCACTTTACATTGTTCTATAGTCAGCTACGAAACAGGTAACTTCGTATCTTGTTTGACATCCATCATCAAAGATTTCGGCCATTCATTTTTCAGAATATGAGAGTGGAGTTTCAATATTGAAGAGGATAAAGAGTCTGCTGAAGATTATACTTTTAACCTGGCATTTAAATTCAAAGACTGTAAAGAAATGTAACTTTGGAATCTGATGTAAAGTGATGAAATATGGATACCATTTAAGTGTGTTTATTTCCTTTATTGATTTAATTTTTAGTTTTTTTCTCACCTTTATAATGTTAATGTATTGTAACTGTAAAGCCCTTTTTGTTGCTAGTCTGTGATATTCCGATACTATAAAGAATGCTGAAGATTCTTGTTATAGATCTTGTTGAACGCTAAAACGGAATAAAGAATCAGCACAACCCGAGGTATATCATGTCCTTTATGTTTTGACGGTTATCAGCAAACGATATTGCCTTAGTCGTGTGTAATTTGCCAGATGTTCTCGTTGAAAGTAAATCAGTCCGTGTCGGATTTATTTGACAAATCTAACAATTAATAGTGGTTTAAAAATAAATTTAACTGGTTGCATTGGAAGTCGATAAAAGCCAACAAATATTTATTTAAAGGGAAGACCAACCATCACGGCTAGTTTAGTAAATGACTTAAAGGGTCTAGTAAATGACTTAAAATGATAAGGCTATGATTAATTCTAGTCAATAAACACGAGTTGCTTTTAGAAATAAGACATTGATGGTGAAGCAAGTAAATACGACCATCCATGATAAGCGTTAAGGTTAATGCATTATGCTAGTTGGAATGACGATTTTAATCGATAAAACAACTGCATTATTACAACCATTCCAATAACTGAAACCAGCATTCAAAACTGCTCTCTGTCTCTTATCATGGCATATCAACACTTTGAAGATAGTATACAGAGGAAAGTGCTGTAAAGAGTCTTGCTAAAAGAAAGACCGTTGTTCCCCAACTGGGCTGATCCGATGGTAGGAAATAACCAATACCCTGCTGGTCACGAGTTGAATGAATATAAGTGTGAACCACCTCTGCTTAAACAGGCATGACGAGTGTTTGCAAAAATCCGGCAGTTAGCTTGTAACGAGGCTATTCTCAAGTAGAAGAATGTCCATGTATATTTTATAGAAAATGAATTTTTCTGCTGTCTGCTTTCTCATTATTCAAATGTTGTAACAAAGTCTCACCTTCAATCATAGGTATGTCAGTAAAACTTAAAATAAAATAAATATAAAGCACACTATCAGGACCAGGCCGATGATGGTGTTAATGCCTATCAAATGAAATAAATCCTTGTCGCGCGCCTTCTTCAAATAGCCTCCTAAGGTCTTGTTGAACAAAGTGATTTCTCAAGTCACGGTGGTGGCGCATCCTGAAAACCTTTTCCTTACATTATATAGAAATTACGCTTCCCTATCGTCATGGGCGTTCGCAGGATTTTTTGCACCGGGGGCTGGGGG